>OX377622.1:102859106-103017493 GCA_947397865.1 Polietes domitor | reverse complement strand
TTTATAACTTTTTATACCCTACACCACTTCGTGGTCTAGGGTATTATAAGTTAGTTTTCCGCCAAATGTTTGTAACACCAAGAAATAATTGAGCTAGACCCACCTTTAAGTATACGGATCGGCTTAGAATCGCCAGCTGAGTCGATTAAACGATGTCTGTCTGTCCGTCTGTCCGTCTGTCCGTCTGTCCGTCCGATCTTACCCAAGCCGTCCGTCTGCTGTCCATCTAAGCTTGTTCGCACTCTACAGGTCGCAATTGTTGCCCGATTGTCATGAAATTTGGCAGAAGTTATTTTTTCTGGCCAAGGACCATTGGTATTGAATTTGGAGGAAATCGGTTCAGATTTAGATATAGCCCCCATACAAATGTCGGTCCCGATTTAACATTTTCCGCTCTAGAAACGACATATTGTACCCGATTTTCTTTAAAATGGGCACAACATCTTATAATCCAACTAGAAACACGTATGCAAAAATTGGGTAAGATCGGTTCAGATTTAGATATAGCCCCCATACATATGTCGCTCCCGATTTGACATTTTCCGTTCTAGAAACGACATATTGTACCCGGTTTTCTTTAAATTTTGCTGAACATCATATAATCCTACTAGAAACACGTATGCAAAAATTGGGAAAGATCAGTTCAGATTTAGATATAGCCCCCATACAAATGTCGCTCCCGATTTGACATTTTCCGCTCTAGAAACGACATATTGTACCCGATTTTCTTTAAATTTTGCAGAACATATTATAATCGAACTAGAAACACGTATGCAAAAATTGGGTAAGATCGGTTGAGATTTAGATATAGCCCCCATACAAATGTCGCTCCCGATTTGACATTTTCCGCTCTAGAAACGACATATTGTACCCGATTTTCTTTAAATTTTGCAGAACATCTTATAATCCAACTAGAAACACGCTCTAGAAACGACATATTGTACCCGATTTTCTTTAAATTTTGCAGAACATCTTATAATCGAACTAGAAACACGTACGCAAAAATTGGGTAAGATCGGTTCAGATTTAGATATAGCCCCCATACAAATTTCGCTCCCGATTTGACATTTTCCGCTCTAGAAAAGACATATTGTACCCGATTTTCTTTACATTTTGCAGAACATCTTATAATGCAACTAGAAACACGTATGCTAAAATTGGGTAAGATCGGTTCAGATTTAGATATAGCCCCCATACAAATGTCGCTCCCGAATTCACTTTTTCCGCTTTAGAAACACATATTGTACCCGATTTTCTTTAAATTTGCAGAACATCTTATAATCCAACACGTATGCAAAAATTGGGTAATATCGGTTCACATTTAGATATAGCCCCCATACAAATGTCGCTCCCGATTTCACTTTTTCCGCTTTAGAAACCACATATTGAACCCGATTTTCTTTAAAATTGGCACAACATTTTATAATCGAACTAGAAACACGTATGCAAAAATTGGGTAAGATCGGTTCAGATTTAGATATAGCCCCCATACATATGTCGCTCCCGATTTGACATTTTCCGTTCTAGAAACGACATATTGTACCCGGTTTTCTTTAAATTTTGCTGAACATCATATAATCCTACTAGAAAAACGTATGCAAAAATTGGGAAAGATCAGTTCAGATTTAGATATAGCCCCATACATATGTCGCTCCGATTTGACATTTTCCGCTCTAGAAACGACATATTGTACCCGATTTTCTTTAAATTTTGCAGAACATCTTATAATCCAACTAGAAACACGCTCTAGAAACGACATATTGTACCCGATTTTCTTTAAATTTTGCAGAACATCTTATAATCGAACTAGAAACACGTACGCAAAAATTGGGTAAGATCGGTTCAGATTTAGATATAGCCCCCATACAAATTTCGCTCCCGATTTGACATTTTCCGCTCTAGAAAAGACATATTGTACCCGATTTTCTTTACATTTTGCAGAACATCTTATAATGCAACTAGAAACACGTATGCTAAAATTGGGTAAGATCGGTTCAGATTTAGATATAGCCCCCATACAAATGTCGCTCCCGAATTCACTTTTTCCGCTTTAGAAACCACATATTGTACCCGATTTTCTTTAAATTTTGCAGAACATCTTATAATCCAACACGTATGCAAAAATTGGGTAATATCGGTTCACATTTAGATATAGCCCCCATACAAATGTCGCTCCCGATTTCACTTTTTCCGCTTTAGAAACCACATATTGAACCCGATTTTCTTTAAAATTGGCACAACATTTTATAATCGAACTAGAAACACGTATGCAAAAATTGGGTAAGATCGGTTCAGATTTAGATATAGCCCCCATACATATGTCGCTCCCGATTTGACATTTTCCGTTCTAGAAACGACATATTGTACCCGGTTTTCTTTAAATTTTGCTGAACATCATATAATCCTACTAGAAAAACGTATGCAAAAATTGGGAAAGATCAGTTCAGATTTAGATATAGCCCCCATACATATGTCGCTCCCGATTTGACATTTTCCGCTCTAGAAACGACATATTGTACCCGATTTTCTTTAAATTTTGCAGAACATCTTATAATCGAACTAGAAACACGTATGCAAAAATTGGGTAAGATCGGTTGAGATTTAGATATAGCCCTCATACAAATGTCGCTCCCGATTTGACATTTTCCGCTCTAGAAACGACATATTGTACTCGATTTTCTTTAAATTTTGCAGAACATCTTATAATCCAACTAGAAACACGTATGCAAAAATTGGGTAAGATCGGTTCAGATTTAGATATAGCCCCCATACAAATGTCGCTCCCGATTTGACATTTTCCGCTCTAGAAACGACATATTGTACCCGATTTTCTTCAAATTTTGCAGAACATCTTATAATCGAACTAGAAACACGTACGCAAAAATTGGGTAAGATCGGTTCAGATTTAGATATAGCCCCCATACAAATTTCGCTCCCGATTTGACATTTTCCGCTCTAGAAAAGACATATTGTACCCGATTTTCTTTACATTTTGCAGAACATCTTATAATGCAACTAGAAACACGTATGCTAAAATTGGGTAAGATCGGTTCAGATTTAGATATAGCCCCCATACAAATGTCGCTCCCGAATTCACTTTTTCCGCTTTAGAAACCACATATTGTACCCGATTTTCTTTAAATTTTGCAGAACATCTTATAATCCAACACGTATGCAAAAATTGGGTAATATCGGTTCACATTTAGATATAGCCCCCATACAAATGTCGCTCCCGATTTCACTTTTTCCGCTTTAGAAACCACATATTGTACCCGATTTTCTTTAAAATTGGCACAACATTTTATAATCGAACTAGAAACATCAATGCTGAAAGTGGGTATGATCGGTTCAGATTTAGATATAGCCCCCATACAAATGTCGCTCCCGATTTGACATTTTCCGCTCTAGAAACGACATATTGTACCCGATTTTCTTTAAATTTAGCAGAACATCTTATAATCCAACTAGAAACACGTATGCAAAAATTGGGTAAGATCGGTTCAGATTTAGATATAGCCCCCATACAAATGTCGCTCCCGATTTGACATTTTCCGCCCTAGAAACGACATATTTTACCCAATTTTCTTTAAATTTAGCAGAACATCTTATAATCCAACTAGAAACACGTATGCAGAAATTGGGTAAGATCGGTTCAGATTTAGATATAGCCCCCATACAAATGTCGATCCCGATTTGACATTTTCCGCTCTAGAAACGACATATTGTACCCGATTTTCTTTAAATTTTGCAGAACATCTTATAATCCAACACGTATGCAAAAATTGGGTAAGATCGGTTCACATTTAGATATAGCCTCCATACAAATGTCGCTCCCGATTTCACTTTTTCCGCTTTAGAAACCACATATTGTACCCGATTTTCTTTAAAATTGGCACAACATTTTATAATCGAAATAGAAACATCTATGCTGAAAGTGGGTATGATAGGTTCAGATTTAGATATAGCCCCCATACAAATGTCGCTCCCGATTTGACTTTTTCCGCTCTAAAATCCACATATTGTATTCGTTTTTCTTTAAATTTGGCACAACATCTTATAATCCAACTAAAAAACCTATGGTGAAAGTGGGTAAGATCGGTTCAGATTTAGATATAGCCCCAATACAAATGTCGCTCCCGAATCATTAACCGATTTTGGCCAAACTTTACATATTATATTTCACCAATAAACATACATGGTGAAAGCGGGTCACAGTTTCAATATACCCCAGGTTTCAATATACCCCCATACAAATGTCCTTTCCGATTTAACATTTTTTGTCAAACACATACATTTACAGGATGCAAAAATCCTTCCCGATTTCACTTTTTTACCGAATTGAATGGCAATGAGAATTGTTTTGGTGATGCCCATATGTCCATACTTTGGTAGACTACTATATAATTTGTATTTGTCTTTCGGACAATTGGATCAATTACCATATTATTTACCATATTCGTTAAATTTGACTAAAGATGAATTTATAGCATATAAATTATATGAATATAATTTATATAATTTGTATAAACTAAATAAAATTGCTCTCATAAAATACCTGGGTTTAGTAATGAAAGTGAGGTACATACGCAGGGAGTGGTGTAGGGTATTATATAGTCGGCCCCGCCCGACTTTAGCCTTTCCTTACTTGTTTATTTATGCTATTATTATATATTTTTTAAATTTAAATTTTAAATATATAAAATTGGGTAATTTTTTGCAATTAGCTTTGAAAAATGATATCCTGTAAGTGATGTCCATTTTCTGCTTTTTAGCATATTTTCCATAACTTTTCGCAATATTAAAAAAAAATTGGGCAAATTATCCTTTCGGAGGATACACCGCTCCAAATAGTACACTTAAGTGGGTGTGATTGTCGCTGATCAACTGCTCTTGGATTTTCCGTAGCCCAAATCCTGCAGTTTAGCTTCTTGACATACCAAATTGTGAATTGTAACTGCTGATTTGAAAAATAAAATTCAATTATTTTTGTACGCTGTTCGATCGTGCAGTGATACATAATTAATTCCCCAAGTCTCCTTCACAAAATGCTGGAAAAGCAAAGAAAGAATAATAATTAAAAAACTTATAAAGAATTCAAATCATATAGCTCATTCTGTGCCACTCTGTACATAAAGAAATATTAACTCTGAAAACTATTTGATTTTAAAGATTTTATAGGACTAACTCGTAATGTCGCTTTAAAGGAATATTGGATTAAATATCCTTTTCCAGCTTTGATGCCAAAATACATCAGAAAATCTTATTGTACAGCCCTTCTACAAAATGTTCGTAAACTAGTGTTATCGACAACAATTGAATACAACTCCTCTAATAGAATAATAAATGCTCGCTGCATTGCAAGATATTAAAAAGCTGTCAAAGTCCCTAATGGTATACATATCGTTTCCAATTTATCACACAGAACGAATGTTCGATCAAGCACAACCATCATCATCATCATCGCTATCATCCGCAGCAACAACCCCTTCAATACCGACAACTTTTGGAGTGTCATGTCAGTCAACATTGAATTACCACAATTATTGCAGTGCAAAACAAATGAAGGTACTTTCAACACAATGACCAACAGTCGTTGCAAACCAATTGTTATGCTTCTATAATGGCCAGGATGGATATCCATCCGGGTGCTGAATGACCCGGAGATAATAGCAGCATCAATTGGAATTGGCCATAAAAACAAATTAAAATGGTATCACTTGTAAGACCTTCTGCTAAACCATGCAGAGGAACCTCTGCCCATAGAGCAGATGCTTAAAAGCTGATACTGGCATTTTTATTAAAATCATTGCTGGGCGAGAAGGCAAAACAATCGAAGGAAAACTAGCTGGAAAGTGTTGGCAAATACAACTGGAAACTAACAACGTCATCGACAGCAGCTCCAACAATACTTTGAAATTTCAAAGTGGACTGTCATTTTGACATCCTCTTGTGTCGCTCCTCTCAATTCTCGATTCATTCATTTCCATTGAGTCATTCCGTTCGTCGTCCGTCCTTTTGGTAACTCCGTCCGTCGTCACAGTCATCAGTCGGAAGACCATTATTTATTTTCACAACCATTCTAAACTATTTTCACAAAGACGGCGGTGAGGGGATGATGTCGTTTTTTGTTCATCTGTCCCATCTACTTTTCGCTACCATGAGCACTATTCGTAGAATAAAACAAAATCATTTAATAGTTTCTCAAAAATCCAAAACCAATCCCAATCGAACACGAGTGAGTGGAAAACTTTTGCCAAACTTTAAATGTGCTGCTGTCATTATTTTAAATTACCACCCGCTCGGAAAAAGTTTATTTTTGTCCATACGAACGGAACGCAATAATTTAAATAGAAAAACGATAGCAATTTTAAAACTAAAAACTTATTAAGCAGAAAAAGTAAATACTTTTCTACTTACCCACTTATTTATACGCTCTTATATACGGATTATATTGAAAATGGATTTCTCTCTATAGTTTAAATTTTTGTATGAGAACCACTTATTCGTTGAACAGAAAAATCGCTTAGACATTTTAATAAAAGCTTTATAAAGGGTATTTTTAGATTTACTTGATTTACTTTGATTGAAATATTTGAAAATATTTTGGGGCATGTGGGCACTGCTGCCTCGTATGTGGTGCATTCTGGAAGTCCAATTTTTGACGAGGACTGAAGGATTACCCCAATATTTAATTATTTATTCTGGGCTGTAGAGTTAATGTCGAGCATGTTTTTTCGACTACTCGCTATAAGAAATTAAAATTGTTTCCCTGACTGAAAACTTTATTTTTAGTAAATATGAGATTTAAAAATATGCGACTGAGAAATGTTGCGGTCAGAATTAGAAAACGCAGTTTTTATACACTCCACGAGAGTATTATGTCTTTGTGCATTTGTTTGTAACACCCAAAAGGAAGCGAGATAGACCCATTGTTAATTATACCGATCGACTTAGAATCACTTTCTGAGTCGATTTAGCAAGTCTGCCTGTCTGTCCATCTATTGTTGTAATCAAATTACTGGTCGCAATTATAGTCAGATCTTAACAAAAATTGGCACAAATAAGTTTTGTGGATCTAGGTCGGTTCTGTTCAGATTTAGATATAGCCCCCATACAAATGTCGTTTGGTTTATTTAAATTTGGCACAACATCTTATAATCCAACTAGAAACACATATGCAAAAATTGGGTAAGATCGGTTAAGATTTGGATATAGCCCCCATACAAATGTCGCTCCCGATTTGACATTTTCCGCTCTAGAAGCCCCATACTGTACTCGATTTTCTTTAAATTAAATCTAATTCAATTATAATTGGCCACTTGGCTTGGAATTACAAAGAAATAAATGAAACGAAATGAAATGAAATGAAAAATGAAAATTTGGCACAACATCTTATAACCCAACTAGAAACTCATATGCAGAAATTAGGTAAGATCGATTCAGATTTAGATATAGCCCCCATACAAATCTCGCTCCTCTTAAATTTGAACAACATCTTATAATCCAACTAAAAACACATATGAAAAAATTGGGTAAGATCGGTTAAGATTTGGATATAGCCCCCATACAAATGTCGCTCTCGATTTGACATTTTCCCCTCTAGAAACCACATATTGTACCCGATTTTCTTTAAATTTGGGACAACATCTTATAATCCAACAAGAAACACGTATGTAGAAATTAGGTAAGATCTGTTCAGATTTAGATATAGCCTCCATACAAATCTCGCTCCCGATTTGACATTTTCCGCTGTAGAAACGGCCCGATTTTCTTTAAATTTGGCACAACAGCTTATAATCCACAAAATCACCTATGGTGAAAGTTGGTAAGATCGGTCCAGATTTAGATATATCCCAAATACAAATGTTGCTCCCAAATGTTTAACCGATTTTGGTCAAACTATACATATTATATTATTATTATACATGTTTCGTTATTATTATACATATTTCGTTCTAGATTTCAATATACCTCCATACAAATGTCATTTCCGATTTAACATTTTTTGTCAAACACATACATTTACAGGATACAAAAATCCTTCCCGTTTTTACTTTTTCACCGAATTAAATTGTATTCGGATAGAAAATGGAGTGTATCATATAGACTGCTCCGACCGACTTTAGCCTTTCCTTACTTGTTGTTGTTGAAATTTGTAAAATCTATTTTAAAATACATCAATTTAATATTATTTAATAACACTGTCCAACAGCATTTTTGGAACAGAGTAGCGACCATATAATTCTGAAAGGACATGTTGAAAAGATAATGTTTGTGGTCTGAGTCTCTTTTTACTGTCGATCAAAGTTTTCATTTTGTGGTCGAAGGGGACATTACACTAAGTGTGAATTGAATGGAGAATATCAAAAAATGTGTTGGAATGTGATTGCTGACTAAACAGGGAATATTTGTGACAGAATTTTTTCAAAAACCAAAAATAATTCCCATAGAATTCCACAATATAGTTCTCATAATAAGATTTCTCTCAGGCATTAACTTACAACATTTTTTTGGCTTAGTATTATGCTCACTTCGGCCAAAAAAATAATTAAAAATTGATCCGCTATAAAACGTAACTCAGACCAGCTTTCGACTATAAGTTTATTCTACAAAAATGATATATTCTACATGCCCTTTCTACAATTACTACAATTTCAAATTTCCCCCTTTAGTTTATTTAATATATTCATATTTTACTTTTGAAGCACGACTTGTTAATGAACTAAATACTAATGAACAGGGTTTGTAGGGGAGTTATTTTCTCAATTTTTCGATATCCCGCGGGAAAACTTGTTAAGCATGATTTATTATGATTTATAACTTATTATTATTTTTTTTAATAAACATTTATTTCACACAAATCTGATCTGACAGAATTCATATAAAAACCGTGCAATGTGAGATCAATTCAAACATCTTTTCAAGTTTCGAAATCAATTTAATGTATGTGCACCATATCGAGCCATTACCGCCAAAATAATGTATCCCACAATATAATCGATTTTTGTTTTTTTTTTTTTATCGAAATCGATATTTCAACATCATTTGCATGATCTGTCAAAATTTCGTGTTTTGTTTATAATGTTTACATTATAAATTTTAAAACAATAGCTTTATTCAAACTGATTTTATTTAAAAAAAACCTTCCCCAGTAAAATTTCGAGTTTGTGGGATACATTTTTTCGGCGGTTATGGCTCGATATGCAAACGTATATTTGAATTAAGAACCGACTATGCATTTATGGTCTCATAAGATAGTCTATTTCATATTTTTATGAAAAAAGTGGGCGCGACTGATAACATTCGATCACATTCAACAGATGTAGAATTAATAGTCAGTAGAGAATTAAATAAACATTATTTTTTTAGACAGCGATCTTGACTTGACAATATTGTTACTTGAGATTTTTATAGTATTGTATAAATACATATAAATTACTGATATCATTTATTTTTGGGCGTTAGCCTATATCTACCATTACCGGATTTTAAATTTGTTCATATGGAGTTTGACAAGCAATATCCGAAAAAAGTGGATTTTGGGTGTATATTCGATCGCAGCTTAAACATATTTTCTTTTATCCAACTGCAATATTTGACACATCTAGTTAAAAGCGATATGAGCTAAATTATTGTACAACATTTTTAATTTTATAGTGGAAGTGATGAAAAAGATATGCGAAGAAATATGTAAAAGTCTCTAATGTATTCCCGCGGGATTTACCGGGATTTGGGAAATGAGAAATATGCGAATTCGCGGGATTTTTCCCCCCGGATGAAAACTCTAGCCGGAAATCATAATAGTGGTAGTGTGCAGCTAAGTAATAAATGTCACCATGCCATTTGTAAATAAATTTGAATACATAAAATAAAGATGCATAAAGATTTTGAGACATGACAATATCCAAGATAAAATCAAATATTGATTACACACCGAACTAAAACAAACATTCGACATTCAGTAGAATAAACACTTCATTCGTTTCTCGTTTCTTATAAATCTAAAAGGAAGTATTTTTTAATAGCACTTCATTATCAGGCAATAAACTTGACCTGTAGAATATTTCAGTCCACTACAAAATATCAATTGCCATTTTTTAGAGTTTAGTTTTCTTCATATCAAATCTGGCTCACATATCAAAGTTGGCCCATATAGACCACTCTCAAAGTTGTTATTCTTAGTTGAAATATAACATGATCTGCAAAATCGTATTGAGATCCAATGCACGATGTGAGTTCTTGAGGTATAATAGAGTAGAAATTGGGGCCAAATTTGTATAGGTTTCATAATATGTCTTCTTAGTTGAAATATAATAAAAAATGCAAAATTTGATAAACTTCCGATGTAAATTGTGGGTCCTAGAAGGGTAACAATAAGAATGGGGCCCATTTGTAAGGGCGCTACATTAAAAAGTGGGCCCATTCTTAGTATGAAATATGAATATAATATAATCTGCAAAATTTGAAAAAACTTCCGATGTAAAATGTGGGTGCTAGGGAGGTAATAATTCAAATCTGCAAAATTTTATCAAGATCCAATGTAAAATGTGCATTTTAGAACAGTAATATTGCAAATCGGATGTACATTTGTATGGGGCCTATATCAAAACAAAGACCTGTGTGGTCCACTTTCCTGTGAGCTGTTTCTAGTTCAAATATAACACGATCCTAAAAATTTGGTCATGATCCCATGTAAAATGTGTATTATAGAGCAGTAATAGTGTAAATTATAGGGATATTTGTATGGAGGCTATATCTAAATCTGAACCGATTTTCTACAAATTCAATACCAATCGTTCATGGCCAAAAAGAGTAACTTCTGCCAAGAGTAACTTCTGACGAACAGACATCGTTACACCGACTCAGCTGGTGATTCTAAGCCGATCCGTATACTTAAAGGTGGGTCCAGCTCAATTATTTCTTGGTGTTACAAACATTTGGCGCGAAACTAACTTATAATGCCCTAGTCCACGAAGTGGTGTAGGTTATAAGGAAAGGCTAAAGTCGAGCGGGGCCGACTATATAATACTCTACACCACTCCCTGCGTATATACCTCGCTTTGATTACTAAACCCAGGTATTTCATGGGAGCGGATGTAGTTCATATAAAATAAAACTATAAATGCATTTTTAGTCAAATTTAATGAATATGGTAAATGATAAAGTAATTGATCCAATTTTCCAGCAGATATTCCGAGTAAAGTAAATATAACTGGAATAATTGATCAAAGACAAATACAAATTATACAGCGGTAATAGGTTAAATCGGACGGACATTTGAAGGGGGCCTATAACAACAATTGAGGCCTGTACCAAAACATGCGCCTATATATTTCTCATTCACGGTAGGTATTCCTAGTTGAAACATATAATGATCTGCAAAATTTGATGAAGATCCGATGTAAGATGTAGTTTCTAGAGCTGTAATAGAGAAGAACGGGGCCCCATTTGGGTTATACCAAAGTATGGACATCTCCCAAACAAGTATGGAAAAGACGGCTAAAGACGGACGGAGCCGACTACATGATACTCCCCACTTTCTATCTCACTACAATTCAATGCGGTAAAAAAGTGAAATCGGGAAGGACATTTGTATGGGGGTTGAAATATAATATGTAAAAGGAGCAACATTTGTATTGGGGCTATATTGAAATCTGAACCGATCTTACCCACTTTCAGCATAGGCGTTTCTAGTTCAATTATAAAATGTTTTGCCAATTTTAAAGATAATCGGGAACAATATGTGGTTTCTAGAGCGGAAAAGCCAAATCTGGAGCGACATTTGTATGGGGGCTATATCTAAATCTGAACCGATTTTCTCCAAATTCAATACCAATTGTCCTTGGCAAAAAAAGTAACCTCTGCCGAATTTCATGACAATCGGACCACACCGAATTTTGGAATTTTGATTTACTCTCTTTGGTATTTTATCACGTAGTGGTGTCCGTATATGGTTATATTTCCATGACTTAAACAAGTAAGGAAAGGCTAAAATCGGGCGGGTCGACTATATGATACACTCCACTTTCTATCCGAATACAATTCAATTCGGTAATAAAGTGAAAACGGGAAGGATTTTTGTATCCTGTAAATGTATGTGTTTGACAAAAAATGTTAAATTGGAAAGGACATTTGTATGGGGGTATATTGAAACCTGGGACGAAATAGGTGAAATATAATATGTTACCCCGCCGCGGGTAACAATCTTGACGCGATGCGGGGGCTTAAGGGCTGTTCCGATGGGTAGCTGTTATCACCTAGGAAGGAACCTGAGTCCTTCCTATGGAGAGAGCAGAGACTGTCCCGGAACATCCCGAACTAAAAGTTACCCACCGACAAACCCTATGATGAGTACAACAAAAATTATAAACTCTGCAAGTGGTCACCAGGCTGGACCTGGAAATCCACCCAAACAGTCATCCGAGGATGGCTCTTTGGCAGGTGCAAAATATTTGCAGGCACCAACCTCATCATCACCACAACAACAATCACACTTAAACCATACACAACACGAAACAACTACGCAAACGAAAACGGCTATACTCAAACGACAACAAAACATTGACTCAGACGTGTCCCTAGGTGACGACACAAATGACGGTCTGTCAGGTATAGGCAAGCTCTTCCTCTACGAGACTGATGAAGAAGACAATCGTATGGTTGCTTCTGACTCGGTAGTGGAGGAAGTGCCTATAAGTGGCATTAATGCCTCAGGATCGGCACCAGGTGACAATAGGACCAAAACGGACGAGGAAAGGAGGGAGGCGGGGTATAAGCGCTCGTTACGATTCCTTAAGAAGATGGATACGAAAGACCCTTCTTCTTTTTCGGGTCGTGACAAGCGTTTATACCGTAAGCATACCTACCACGTACGGAAGTATGAGTCAATGATGAACACGACCGTCGTGGAGGTCAAACCCTCCACCTCAAAGGACACAAAGGACACAACCAAAACAAACGGTACAAAAACTATTACGACTACGACCACAAACCAGAGCAAGGCCAATCCGATGAACTCGGGTAATACTGGACCTCGGGGCCACTCTGGTACACAAAGTAAGCCAGCCCCGATTAAAGCTGGTCCTTCATCCAGCAGAGAGATGCGCAGATCGGCACCATACCCGTCCAAGGCCGTTAAAGCCGATACCAAGCCTTGTGTAGGCCCCGCAATCTGCAACAGACACAAGCGACCGGTAGCGGAACTTCCCAACAGGGTCAACCTCCCGGCGCACAGCACCCAAACTGGGATAAAAAGGCAGAGGTCAAAAGAAGCTCAGGCCCCCCATGGCAAGCGACCGAAAACCGTACCCAGTCTAACGACAGCACCCGATTTGCAAGTCGCCATTCTTGACCGCAGTAACCCAGAAGGTAGAATGACGACAAGTAGATGGCTACTGGTTGAGGAGCAGATTCTCCGAGCTCTGCTTGAAGCCCTCAAAACCAGCGAAGATGACTCCTTCACCGAATTCGATAGAGCCGGGTGGCAGAAGGGTGTGAAGATCGTCTGCTGTGGGAATAAGAAAGCTTTAGACTTCCTTACTGCTGCAGTTGGCGATCTTGATACCCTATGGCCTGATATGCGGTTAGAGATCGTACCTATTGACCAGATCCCCTGTTGGACGACAGTGAAGGTATGGGTTCCTCCTCCAATCCTGGAGGACGAAGCCATACTTACACTGGTAAAAAGGCAGAACAAGCCGCTAGGCACTGATGACTGGAAGATCATCAGGGGACGCGCGAGGGACAAAGGAGACGGAAAAGATTTATGGATCCGGATAGGATCGGAATCTCTCCGTCTTCTTCGTCTCTCGGATGGGGTCATCAGGTACGGTCTCAACCGACTGAAGATCTCTATCCCCGAAGACGAAACCAATGCCCGACGTCAGGAGAGGCATGAAGCTGGTGCAAATTAATCTGCACCACTCCGAAGCAGCATCGGACGAACTGCTGCGACACATGGGGAAGGAGGGCACGGACGTAGCTCTGGTACAAGAACCCTGGATTACAGGGAACAGAGTACGTGGACTGCGGTCAAGAAACCTTAAGCTCATATCCCCACATAACGAAGGTAAAATCCGTAGCTGTATTGTAGCCAAGAAAGACTTGAATCTAACCTTCTTATCTCACTACAGCGATGGCGACTTAACAGTGGTGGCCATGGAACGCCATAACAAACCAACCCTGGTAATAGGTTCCATGTACCTACCCTATGAGGTGGACAACCCCCCGTCAAACAAGGTCCAGGCCCTGGTAGATTGGTGCAGAAGAAAGGGGCACGATCTGGTACTCGGTGGCGATGCGAACGCGCACCACACCCTTTGGGGTAGCACTGACATCAACAAAAGAGGTGAGTCACTTTTTGATTATATTATTTCCACTGATCTAATTATATGTAACAAGGGCAACAGGCCGACGTTCTATAATAGAACTAGGGAACAGGTTATAGATATAACTTTAGTATCAAATAGTGAAACGATTAGAGTCTCAAATTGGATGGTATCTACAGAATGTTCCTTCTCCGACCATTTTAGAATACTTTTCAATATTGAGCATGATATAACTAGGGGAAAACCCTACAGAAATCCCAAAAAGACCAACTGGAACCTCTTCAGTAATCTTATGCAGTCACTGCCTCCCCCGGACAGAGAGATCAGTGACGTGCATGAACTGGAGTGTGCAGTTAATCAGCTGACATCTTCCATTTCAGAATCCTTCAAAAAATCCTGCCAGGAACGACGCCCCCCTCGGAAAATCAACCAAACCTGGTGGACATCAGAGATCAGGGCACTCAGGAAGGAAAGTAGGAGGCTCTTTAACAGAGCAAAAAGGGAGAAAACTCCAGAAGGCTGGAACGACTACAAAGAGGTCTTCAATGACTTCAAAAAACAGATTAAAAAAGCAAAATGGAAATCCTGGACAAATTTCTGCGAGGAACTGGAAAGCACTAGTGAGGTCGCCAGATTTCGCAAAGCGCTCTCCAAAGAGCCCAGCACTCCAGGATTCCTGATGAAACCGGATGGACTGTTCACAGAAAGCAGTGCAGAAACGGTAGAACTCCTTATGGAAACACACTTCCCAGGATGCCAAGACGATGACGACAGCATTGACGAAGCAGAAGCCCCTCCCTCCGTTTGTACGGACGAGTTCATTAACACAATAGTTGATGACGAAAAAATAATGTGGGCTATACAATCCTTCAGGCCATACAAGTCAGCAGGACCAGATGAAATTATACCAGCACAACTGCAGGTCTCCCTGGACCGGATATTGCCATGGCTACGATTAATTTTCTCCGCAAGCCTAAGATGGTCATACATACCAAGGGCATGGAGAGAAGTCAGGGTGGTCTTTATCCCCAAGGCGGGAAAAATAAACCACAACACGACAAAAGACTATAGACCCATCAGTCTATCATCGTTTTTACTAAAAACCATGGAAAGACTGATGGACTTACATGTCAGGGAGAAACTAAATCCAGACAACTTCAGCAAGGCACAGCACGCATACCTTAAAGGAAGGTCAGTGGAAACAGCATTACATGAAGTGGTAGGCTATATTGAGAGCTCCTTGCTGTATAAAGACTACACGATGGCAGCTTTTCTAGACGTAGAAGGCGCCTTCAACAACGTCAAAATAACATCGATCACATCCGCTCTCGGACGCCTGGAAATGAACCAAGGCATAACCCAATGGACGGGCAGCATGCTGGAAAGCAGGATTATTAACTCGAAATTGGGCGAGGAAGTTGTGAGGAAACGTGTTACAAGAGGCACGCCGCAAGGAGGTGTGATCTCGCCGATGCTCTGGAACCTGGTGATAAATGAAATCCTACTTGACCTCAACAGAGACGGAATTAAGGTGACGGCATACGCCGACGACTTAGTACTGCTGGTCCGAGGCAAATTCTTACCAACGATTAGTGAGGTCATGGAAAGATCACTAAGGAAGCTCTTAGGATGGGCGACAAGAAATGGGTTAGGTGTTAACCCAAGGAAAACAGAGTTAGTTCTGTTCACAAGGAAATATAAAATTCCGGACTTCGAACTCCCCAAATTAGATGGGGAGACACTGCATCTATCAAAGGCAGCAAAATACCTTGGCATAATCCTGGACTCGAAACTTTCTTGGAAAGGAAACACAGAAGAGAGAGGAAGGAAAGCACTCTGCGCCTTTTATACCTGCAAAAAGATGTTCGGAAAAAGATGGGGACTGCAACCAAAGATGATACACTGGCTGTACACGGCAATAGTAAGGCCAATACTCACATACGGGGCACTGGTCTGGTGGAGCGCCGTAAAAAGAAAATCGCTCCTAGCAAATCTCAACAAAGTACAGAGGCTGGCATGCTTGGGCACTGCTGGGACAATGAGATCAGCTCCTCAAGCCGGACTAGAAACTATACTCAATTTACAACCCATGGACATTTTCGTAAGGAGATGCGCAGCAAGGGTAGCATTGCGTATCAGAGAACTCGGCATGCTGAAAAACGATACGCTTGGGCACAGCTCTATATTAGGAGCTACGGAATCATACTGGAGGCTAGACAAAAATTCAGATTTTCTCAAGCCCAGTATGCACCTACATAAGAACTTCAAGCTGGAAATACCCACCAGAGAAGAATGGGCATCCAACACGGTCATGACCGACGAGGAAAACTCAATCTTCACTGATGGATCGAAAATGGAGACAGGTACGGGATCGGGAGTCTTTTCTGAACCTTTAAACCTTAAAATATCCGTCCGACTACCAACTACTTGCACAGTCTTTCAGGCAGAAGTATATGCCATCAATATAGCCGCGAAAAATATTCTGGAACGGGACTTCGATCCGTCAAAATTCAGAATTTACGTGGACAGTATGGCAGCCCTTAAAGCCTTAAACTCCAAGACTGTAAAATCAAGATGCGTACATGACTGCTTAGAATCTCTGGACCGACTCCAAATGCATGACGTCACACTTGTATGGGTACCGGGTCATACAGATATACCTGGAAACGAAATGGCGGACGAATGTGCACGGAAAGGCTCCAAAGAGACTGATGTTCCATGCAATACGAACATACGCACGCCTTTCATCGAATTACTCAACCAAATAGACGAAATAGCGGACCGAGAAACAAAGTTGCGATGGGACTCTGGTCATAACTGCAGAATAACACGTAACTTATGGCCGACAATCAACCCTAGCAGAACAAAGGAACTACTGACACTCAGCAAAAGAAACACAAGCATCCTCATGGGAGTCCTTACAGGGCACTGCGCAATAGGCCGCATGGCAGAACGCATGGGAATCCCTCATATGGACTACTGCAGAAGCTGCCTCGACGAAGAAGAAGAGGAGTCGGTGGAGCATATGCTATGCTCATGCCACGGACTGCAGGAGCTCAGGCTACATTATCTTGGAAGCAGGCTCTTTAACAATCTGGCAGAAATAGCAAATGTTCCTCTGAACCACCTATATAAATTCATAGACAAGGCCAGCTGGTTCTCCAGCAGAATCAACAGGCAATCTAATAACGACTGACAAGACGAACCCGTCGGACTTTCCATACTATCAACTTCTCTTCCCTCACTTTAATCCTCCTCCTCTATTCACTAATACATCTCTCCTTTAATCATCTATCAAGGGTAACACAATGGACAAATAGTCTCCGAGTGAACTCGCTTGGTTGCGTATACACATGATGTTGTATACACTACCAGCGGGCAACCCTCTCAACCTAACCTAACCTAATATGTATAGATTGTGCAAAATCGGTTAAACATTTGTGAGCAACATTTGTATTGGGGCTATATCTAAATCTTAACCGATTTTATCCATTTTCTGCATAGGTGTTTATAGTTGGATAATAAGATGTTTTGCCAAATTTAAAGAATATCGGGCTCAATATGTGGTTTCTAGAGCGGAAATTGTCGAATCGGGAGCGTCTTTTGTATGGGGGCTATATCTAAATCTGAACCGATATGCCTCAAATTAAATATCCTTCGTCCTTGATCCACAATACTCAGAACTCAGAAAGTGATTCTAAGTCGATCGGTATACTTAACAATGGGTCTATCTCGCTTCCTTTTGGGTGTTACAAACAAATGCACAAAGACATAATACTCTCGTGGAGAGTATAAAAATTATACACAGTGTAACTTTTCACGCGCAGTTTTTCTTCTCTTACTGCTACATTTAATTAACTTCATTTGATTTATGTAAATCTACTTGCTTATGTCCCAAAATTAGTCTGTTCCTTAAAAATAAATATATATTAAACATGTAAGAAGGCGTTAAGTTCGGCCGGGCCGAATCTTATATACCCTCCACCACGGAGTGCATTCTATAGTATTACCAGCAGATTAAAGGAAGTCGACTTTACATAGAAGCACAGTACCATATTACGAAAATTGTGATATTTTTATGCACATTACTATATTTGTTTACTATTTCAAACTATAATGTATACTTATGCGCACTGTATAAAATCGACTACTATATATAAATAAAATGCTGAAATTGTGAAAGTGAACATGCCTAAATATTAGGCGATTGTCAGTCGCCATTAGAAAGAAGCATTTCCAGATACAGACAAAGTGATAAGAAAAGTATAAATTTTAAAGATATCCCCATTCGCCCCATTCTCCGCCCAAAAGTACAAATTTCGAAAAAGAAACCTTTTGAGTCTTCATAGTCAGAATGTATACACCGAATTTCATGATTTCAACTTCAGCGGTTTGGTTAACAGTACGAATTTCGAAAAATCCCTCTATTTTACGTGTCTATGCAATTAGAGGGATGTACACACCGAATTTCATGATTCTAGCTGTTGTCGTATCATTGGAACCATATTTTATCCCTTTTTGTCCCATTTCGCCCGCTAAAACTTTTATTTTCTTTGTGGTGCTTCCAAGCTACAAGAGGAATGTCCGCAACAAATTTTAACTGTATGAAAATAAGAAATTTAATTAATAAGTCAAGGCTACCAATATTTGTATACTATATATATATATATTATGGATATAATACTTCAATTCATAAAGTAAATATAAGGGAGCAATTATAAATACACTAAATATTGGGGGATAGAGACAGTCGTTTGGTTGGTTGTATTTCCATCCTATTTTAATTTCAAAAGTATAAATTTTGAAAATACCTTATCTCTCACGTACGCAGTATAAGACAACTTCATGATTCTACCATTTTCTTGTCGTAAAAGCAACAAAATAAAGTACGAACTTGGAAAAAAGATTTTACGTGGCTATGCAGTCAGAGGAATGTATACACCGAATCCCATGATTCTATAAGCGGCCATTTTGTTGGTACCATTTTTATCCCCTTTTTCCAATTTTGCCCCCTCAAGAGTACGACTATCTAAAATCTCTTTATTTTACGTATCTATACAATTAGAGGGACGTACTAACTGAATTTCATCATTTTAGCTGTATTCGTTTAGTTGGTACTATTTTTATCCCCTGTGCCATTGTATCCATATGAAAGTACGAATTTGGAAAAAAACGTTTTATTTTTCGTGTCTACGCAGTCAGAGGAATGTATACTCCGAATTTCATGATTCTAGCTGCTGTCATTTGGTAGGTACTATTTGTATCCCCTTTTTCCAATTGAACCCCAAAAAGTACGAATTTTGGAAAGTTCTTTTATTTTACGTGTCTACGCAATCAGAGGAATGTATATATCGAATTTCATTATTCTAGGTGCAGCCGTTAGGTTGGTACTATTTGTATACCTCTATCCCCATTTAACCCCTTAAAAGTACGAATTTAGAAAAAATACTTTTATATTATGTATCTACTCTATTAGAGGAATGTACACGCCAAATTTCGTGTTTCTATCTGTTGTCGTTTGATAGGTACCATTTTTATCCCTTTTTGTCCCATTTCGCCCCCTACAAATAAAAATCACTCTATGGTGCCCTTTTATGCTATAGAGGGAATGCGCATTGCAAATATCAACTAAATACTAGCTAATATGTTCAAAAAACATGCTGAAATACTCTAAATATTAGGGGTATTTTCAGTCCTTGTAAGGGAAAAATTTTTCCCTCTGGGTCGATTTCGTCCACTTTCAATCCCAACCGATCTGCAACCATAATACACATTTAGGAAAAATTTGAACCTCCTAGCTCATTTCGTTCGTGCTTTCAACAGACAGACAGAAAGACAGACGGATATGGCTATATCGTCTTATAATTTTACCACGACCCTGAATATATATACTTTATGGGGTCTCCGATGAATATTTCAAGGTGTTACAAACGGAATGACAAAGTGAATATACCCCCATCCTGGAGGTGGAGGGTATAAAAATGCAACTTTCTCTGTTTCTTTTTATACACTCCACGAGAGTATTATGTCTTTGTGCATTTGTTTGTAACACCCAAAAGGAAGAGAGATAGACCCATTGTTAATTATACCGATCGACTTAGAATCATTTTTTAAATCGATTTAGCAATGTCCGTCCGTCTGTCTGTCTGTCTGTCCGTCCATCTATTCTTGTAATCACGATACAGGTCGCAATTGTAGACAGAACCAAATGAAACTTTGCACAACGAAGTTTTTCGGGATAAGAACAAACGCTATTTAATTTGAAGAAAATCGGTTCAGATTTAGATATAGCCCCCATACGAATTTCACTCCCGATTTGACACTTTTCGCTCTATCTATTCATCTAGAAACACCTGTGGTAAAAATGGGGCAGATCGGTTCAGATTTATATATGGCTCCCATACAAATTTCGCTCCCGATTTGACTTTTTCCGCTCTAGAAACCAGATATTTTAACAGATCCTATTCAAATTAGGCGAAATATATTATATTTGTTCTTGAAACACCCATAGTGAAAATGGGTCAGATCGGTTCAGATTTACATATAGCTCCCATACGAATTTCACTGCCGATTTTAATCTTTTCACTCTAGATACCATATATTACAAGAGATTTTCTTCAAAATTGGCAAAACATCTTATATTTCAACTAGAAACACCTGTGGTAAAAATGTGTTAGATCGGTTCAGATAGATATATAGCTCCCATACAAATTTCGCTCCCGATTTAACTTTTTCCGCCCAGAAACCACATATTTTCATCGAATTACTTAAAATTGAGAACTGGAAGAACCCGTTGTGAAATGGGTCACTTCATTCCATGTTTGGATATAGCCGTGATACAAATATTCTTTTCGATTTGACAAATTGAACCAGGACATATTAGCCTATGATTAGGAAACATACAAAAATTCTTCCCGTTTTCACTTTTTTCCGCATTGAATTGTATTCGGTTGGAAAGTGGAGTGTATCATATAGTCGGCCCCGCCCGACTTTAGCCTTTCCTTACTTGTTTCGTTTTGGAACGCAAATAAAACAAATGTAGTGGGACCGTGGAAGGAAGTAGAACATCACCTGCTGCCTGATGACAATTAATTTTACTGTAGGGATGCATGTGCAACCAACAGATGTGTGATACACTTCAGCATTGCCTGGACCACATATCAACATTGTTATTGCGTTTGTAACACTTTGAAATTTTTATTAAAAAATGTATAAAAAATAATACCCTAGACCACGAAGCGGTGTAGGGTATAATAATTATGTGCTGAAAAAAAAATAAAAAAAAAATTACGCTAGCATTTCAAAGAAGCAACGCTTTAATAAAATCTCTTTGTAGAAGTCGCCATGTGAAGGATAGCTATCAAATACCTTAAATTTATTATATAACCGGGACTTATACTCCCAAAATATTACATTCTTATTAAAGGTATCTACAATAGAATTTGGAATTTAAAAATTAAAAGTATATATTCATTAACAACAATTTTGATGTTAATTTTTGTGGCTACAGTATGCCTCAATCCGCACAAAAAAATACTTTTTTGGTCTCGAACATAATTTTTTTCTTTTTTTGTTGCATAGTGCTATTGAAGTGGGTGCTAATGCGAGGTCAGTAAACAGGACGTTTCAACTAATCGAAACATTTTTTGTATCAAAATACCTAAAACTTGATAATTCAGTACTTATGTCACTCTCCCACTGACACTGTAGCATGCACTCAATGCTGAAAGGCATAAACGATTCATATGCCCTCGTTACTTGGCTCGTTTTTATTTTTTCTACAGTTTATGTCGTGGAAATGCACTCAAGTGCCGCTGGCGTTTTTGTGTGTCCTCCGAATGGTAAGAAAGTTAAATTTTTGCTGACAGCCATAAACTTCTGCTGCCGGAGAAGCTATATCAGCGCACAGCAACAGCAAGCGATACATTTTGGTGCCAACAATGGATGGCGAAGAGAAGTCGCTAATGATCATTAGCGCAAGTGCAGCTTCGTTTACACGTCCATTTTTTAGGTTTCGTCTATGAGGTATTCCAGGTCAAATCGACAAAGAAATGTTCGAAACGTTGCGAAATTAAACAAACTTCATATCTTGTGTTGCGTGGAAAATATTGAGAATATTTGTTTGGAGAAAAATCTTAAATTTTAACCCATAGCATATTTGAAATAAAACAAACAAAAAGGAATTAAGTTCGGACTGGTCGGATCTTATATACCCTCTACAACACTGTCGCCGACGAATTTTAGGATGTCGACTTCCCTTAGAAGTAAAAGAAAAACAAGTAAGGAAGGGCTAAAGTCGGGCGGGGTCGACTATATGATACACTCCACTTTCTATCCGAATACAATTCAATTCGGTAATAAAGTGAAAACGGGAAGGATTTTTGTATCATGTAAATGTATGTTAAATCGGAAAGGACATTTGTATGAGGGTATATTGAAACCTGGAACGAAATAGATGAAATATAGTATGTATAGTTTGGCCAAAATCGGTTAAACATTTGAGAGCAACATTTGTTTTGGGGCTATATCTAAATCTGCACTGATCTTACCCGTTTTCAGCATAGGTGTTTCTAGTTGGATTAAAAGATGTTGTGCCAAATTTAAAGAAAATCGGGTACAAAACTTACTTGTGCCAATTTTTGTTAAGATCGGACTATAATTGCGACCTGTAACTTGATTACAACAATAGATGGACAGACGGACATTGCTAAATCGATTCAAAAAGTGATTCTAATTCGATCGGTATAATTAACAATGGGTCTATCGCTTCCTTTTGGGTGTTACAAACAAATGCACAAAGACATAATACTCTCGTGGAGTGTATAAATATGATAATTTTTCCGCAAAATTTGATATTTCTTTACTATTAGGAATTCCATGTAAAATCAACGAGAAATTTTGAAGGTCTTCCGATTTCAAAAAATTTGAACAACGTATTTGGGGTAGCAAGATGTACTGTTAAAAGATTTTTTTTTTGAAAAATGTGGTAACCGTATATATTTGAAGTTTGGCATATATTTCAAAATTTACATCAAGCAATCATAACTTTTGTACTGTAAAAGATATTTGTCGGTTCTTAGCGCTAAATATTAAAACTAAACAGAACTTTTGAAAGTAAAAAATTAATTATATTTTTTGAAAAAAAAAACTTTTTTTATCAGCAAATAGCTATTATTATTATCAGAGTGTGCTTTTAGGTAGTATCGAAGATATAAGAAAAATGACCAAAATCGGAAGACCTTTGAAAATTTCTCGATGGTTTCCATTCCATCAACCAATCGCAACATCTGTTCTGTAAAATATATTGGGACAATTTTTACTGAAAATTTTCGGTTCTTAGCGCAAAAAATTAAAAAAAAAACTTTATTTTTTATCAGCAAATAGCCCTCCACCTTTGTCATTCCATTTGTAACACCTTGAAATATTCGTCGGAGACTCCATAAAGTGAATAAATTCAGGGAGGTGGTAAAATTCTCAGACGATCTAGCCATGTTCGTCTTTCTGTCGAAAACATGGTAGCTGCCGAACGAAAACATCCGTAAATGTGCTTTTGGTTGCAGATCGGTTGGTATTGAAAGTGGGCGAAATCGGCCCAGAGAGAAAAAATGTTCCCTTACAAAGACCGAAAATACACCCTAATACAGTAAAAGCTCGATTTGCGCAACCGGTAGGAAATCAAGGCAGTTGCATTAACTGAGATTGTTGCACTTACCAAGACACATATTATTTAGGTATAAGTAATAGGTATAATAATAAGTAATAACGACCTAATAGAGTTCCACTCAATGTTTATATGAAGACCTTTGATAACATAATCCCCTTTTATTTTAATCATATGATGTATTTAAAGCTTCAGTTTCCTTAATAACACCGTGAAAGCATTCGTTGATCCATTCGTCGATTTTTTCTGTGCAAAACTCACTCAGTAAAATTGAAATCGATGAAATGTGTTGTGCTAACTGTTCTTCAGTCAACAGATTCCTTATGGTAGATAAAGGCTAATCATACTCACTTGCCCATTGATCATTGTAAGATCGTACAAACAGTTTTTAATCGTAATACCTGATACATTGTCCCATGTATTAATTTTTATTTTTATTTTTATATTTATTTTTTGGCTTTTGTTCTAAATCCGATCCTCGTACACCGACCAAGTGCATTAAAATTTTCTTTTTGTAATAGAACATTGATAGTTTTATTGCATTTTAGTCAAAAGCTTGGATAATGACTGTACAATAAACCATCATCGCTACATAATTCATTTTATTTTGGGCGTTGTCAATAAGTAAAAAAACATTTTTGGTAGAGAAAATTTGATACCTAAACGCAATTTAATTTAAAGCATTCCTAATAAATCTTGTTCGTCGAAAACTGACAGATCAACAAAAAACAAAGAGCCTGTTTAAAAAACCAATTAAATATTGTTGATCTTAACTCTGAAATTCAGTAGTTTTCAGAGATATTCGTTTTCCAGTATTTATATTTTCAAAAAAAGCTTAAATACCATAAATATTGGTAGAAACCACCTGTAGCACCCACTACAGGTGGTTGTATTTCCATTTTAATTCCAAAAGTACAAATTGCAAAATAACCTAACTTCATGATTCACCCAATTTTTGCTGTAAAAGTAAAACGTACAAATTTGGAAAAATCTTTTAATTTGTCGTGTCTATGCAGTCAGAAGAATGAATAATCCAGAAGTCATGACCCTAGCTCCGGTCATTTGATTGGTACAATTTTTATTCCCTTTTTCCATTTTAACCCCAGAAAGTAAGATTTTCAAAAATCCCATTATTTTACGTGTCTACGCAATCAGAGGAATGTACCATTTTTATCCCTCTATTCCCATTTTACCCCTTAAAAGTACGAATTAGGAAAAAATACTTTTATATTATGTATCAACTCAATTAGAGGAATGAACACACCGAATTTCATGTTTCTAGCTGTTGTCCTTTGATAGGTACAATGTGTATCCCTTTTTGCACCATTTCACCCCCTACGAATAAGAATCACTTTATGGTGCACGTTTTTGTTATAGGGGGAATGCGCATTAGGGGTACGATAGTGCCCTCTTCGATTTCAATTTTGATATGCTAGGAACTCCTAATTTGGGTAAGGAACCCCTAAGGTGGGTAAGTTTAAAAGGTCGCTCATCGGGATCAAAGGTGAGTGAATAGGGGTAAAAATAGACAAAACTGCCTCGGATACGTCCCCAGAGGGGTTAAATGTAAGACCGATCCCCATTAATTTCCCCCAACATTTTTTTCGGACTCCCATACAAAAATTAATTTTTTATAGAATTTATTCACGTTTTGTTTAATTGTATGACCGACCCACAATATTTTTTCAACCCCAGCATTTTCTCCAAACATACTTACCTCGTCAACCCTTAGGGTGGTGCTCATACGAATTTTTTATTATTTATATCTTTTGCCCGGGAGTCGCCATAAACTGGGTTAAATGTAAGACCGACCTCCACTAATTTTCCCTCTCCAACATTCGTTTAGGTGCTAGCGTGCTTTCAACAAATGGACGGAAAGACGAGCATGGCTAGATCGTTTTAGATTTACATGACGATCAAGAATATATACTTTATAGGGTCTCAGGTTAATATTTTAAGGTGTTACAAACGGAATGACAAACTTAGTATACCCCCATCCTGGAGGTGGTGGGTATAAAAAGTTAAAATTTTATTTTCTATTATCTCATTATAGGGTTCTATTTTTGCAGAGGTGTTGACCAAAGTCAATGAGGAAATTTAAAATTATCAAAGCTACAAATACTTATACATAATAATCAGATCTTAGAAATGAGCAAGGATTCAGTACAAAACACTTTCCGTTCATAAGAAACACAACCCTTCGAAAATATATAGGACGATTTACCATGGAATTGCTCTTGTGGAAAAACTTCGTAGTGGGTCAAGTGTGGCAATTTCTGCGATGCTCTGGCATAATGAACACAGCAAGGACTATCGCATACTGCTCCCCAAACGAATTACGTCTTTTAAAATATTTGTAAGTATTTGCTTTCAAATACAAATAATTTCTATTTGAATTTTTCGCTTATAAACGTTCAATGTTTTTTCTCTTTTTGCTTCTGATGTACTTCAGAACGCCATTTCCTTCGATAAAGCCATTTTTTAAAACAGCTAATGACAGATAATATTTCCTTTAAACATGTCTCATGTTTGGAATTTTGATTAGTTTTAATATCCTGTGGCCTAAACGTTTTCAGAGCGAGAGACATTCCATGGAAACACACCAGCCAGCAAAACACAAACAGATAAACAGACATTACGAAAATGCCGTTGTATAGATTATATTTCATTTATCATAAATACAGAATAACAACAACAAAATCTTATCAATGGCATTACAACATTAAAAAATTACCAAACATTACTTACCAATGCGGCCTTTCCCCGTCTTCCCAGGCTGTGCCATTAACCCCACACTGTGGTAGCGCCTTCATTAAATCCGCAAAAAGCCTCATGGCAACATCTATTGACACGGCAAGTACTGGAGAGTACTCCCCACCAACTTTAGGCCATAAATTGTGTCCATTCATCGTTAGGGTGGGAGAGGGAAAAGGAAGCCCGTAATCTGTTGGGGAATACTCGTACAACTCTTCTTATCACTGGCTGACTGAATGAATAAATGAAAGCTGGAATGGTTGTAGTTTGGCCAGTGTTTTTTTGGTTGTTTCGTTTGCCTTAAAACCGGTAACAAGAGAAACGTGGCTAAACTCGCCAAAACGTACTGGGAGAGTGGAAATGAAACGAACATGCAAAATAAATTGTGAATTTCATTAAATAATGATTGTTATAAATAACGATGGACTGCTGGAGATGATAAGGCCGAGATTGGAGAAAATATGAGAAATCATCCACCAGAAGCATAATCGAAACTGTTCCCAAGGAAACACTATCGACGAAAAGGGAAGCAGGCATGATGTTGATAAATTAAAAAAATAATAATAACATATTATTGGAGGTGTACGTACATTCAATACATAATCACATGTATGGGTAATTGCAAATAAAATCGACCTATTATAATGGTAATATTGAAAAGGTATAAAAATTCATAAATAACGTGAATCTGTATCTAAATATCATAACCAAAAATGACGATACCCACGCGTTTATAAATATTCTGGAGAAATAAAAACATGTTCATTTATGAGGTTCGCGTTTTGTTAATAAATTCTAACATTTTCTGAGATTATGTAGTTAAGTCATATGCAAATATAAAACAAGTAAAAACAGTTAATAAAATCATATTGCTCTTTGATAGGAAAACAACGAGGAAAAAGAACTTATATATCCAAGCGAAAAGAAACCATGAACTCAATTGAAAACCTGATTGTTTGTCTAGCAAATGCACTATTTAAAGTCATTTCGCTGAACAATCCGTTAGTTCAGCCGCGCCGAAACTTATGCACCCACCACCAAGGATTTCATTCCCGAATATCTCTTGGTCGTATACGTATACGCAGTCATCACGACGTATACACCGAATCTCATTATTCTAGCTACATACGTCTGGTTGGTACCACTTTTATCCCCCTAAAAATACTAATTTATAAAAATTATTTTATTTTACGAATGTACATAACGAATTTAATTATTTTAACTTCAGCCGTACGGTCGTACCATTTTATCCATTTTTCCTCTAAAAGTGCGAATTTCGAAATAGTCATTTATCTTACAAGACATGATGTATAAATTGAATTTCGATTGATTGATACCACTTTTATCTCATTTTACCCCCTATTTTTTATTCTCAAAAAAAGTTTCAGTACTTGTTAGGGAACATTTTTTCCCTAAATGGTTCGATCTGCAACCATTAGACACATATAGATTGGACCATTTACAATTTTAAACTGAAATCGGCTATAAAAAAGTACTGATAATTTTTTCAAATTTCTGGTTTTATTGGACAGGTTGAACTTTGTCATTTAATAATGATTATTCATATGACTATCACGACTGGCTCGGCAGTACCTCATCCGATCAACCCAGATTTTTAGGATAGCCCAAAATCCACACGAAAAAAGTGACTCGTTGCGGATGCATTGGCTTCTCAATAGTCACGTGTGGGTTCTCTGAACCCCATATGCGGCAATTTTGAGCTTTATGAAGGCCGATATCTTTTCCACGTAAATTTCTTACAATTTGCGTTAAAGACTCACTACTTTGGAAGTAAGTTTCTAATATTTCCCAATTTTGTTCGAACGTATAGAGTCCCATATTGCAAATGTCAAACATAAACCTGAAAATAACAAGTAAGGAAAGGCTAAAGTCGGGCGGGGCCGACTATATGATACACTCCACTTTCTATCCGAATACAATTCACTTCGGTAAAAAAGAGAAAACGGGAAGGATTTTTGTATGTTTCCTAATCATAGGCTAATATGACCTGTCAAATTGAAAAGAATGTTTGTATCGGTGCTATTTCCAAACATGGCATAAAGTGACTAACTTTCACAATAAGTTCTTCCCGTTAAAATATAACCTTGAAGAAATTCGGTGAAAATTCGTGGTTTCTGGGGCGGAAAAGTCTATCCGGGAGCGAAATTTGTATGGGAGTATATTTTTAAAACTGAACCGATCTGACCCATTTTCACCATGGGTGTTTCTAGTAGAAATATAAGATATTTCGCCTAATTTGAAGAGGACCTGTTAAAATTTGTGGTTTCTAGAGAACAAAAAGTCAAATTTAATGGGAGCTATATATAAATCTGAACCTATCTGACCTATTTTTACCACAGGTGTTCATCCTTTAAATATAAAATGTTTTGCCAAATCTGAAGACAATCTAATACAATATGTAGTTTCTAGAGCCACACATAGTATAGTATAGGAGCTATATATAAATCCGAACCGATCTAACACATTTTTACCACAGGTGTTTCTAGTTGAACTATAAGATGTTTTGCCAATTTTGAAGAAAATCTGTTGTAATATTTGGTATCTAGAGAGAAAAGAGTCAAATCGGGAGTGAAATTCGTATGGGGTCTATGTCTAAATCTGAACCGATTTTCGTCATATAGCGTTCGTCCTTGTCCCAAAAAACTACGTTGATCGAAGTTTCATTTGGATCTGTCTACAATTGCGACCTGTATCGTGATTACAAGAATAGATGGACAGACAGACAGACAGACGGACATTGATAAATCGATTCAAAAAGTGATTCTAAGTCGATCGGTATAATTAACAATGGGTCTATCTCCCTTCCTTTTGGGCGTTACATACAAATGCACAAAGACATAATACTCTCGTGGAGTGTATAAAAATGAATGTTATTCTACCTTTCAAAGTCAGCAATCGATAGTTGTATAAATTGAATTGTATCTCATTTTGCATCCTAAATTTAAAATTATACGTAGAAAATTGTAAACCACCAAATTTCATTATGCAAGCTGCAGTCGTTTGGTTGGTACCTATAGGGTCCGCCATCTAACGTTTTTTTTTTCAACTATTCAACCGTTGGACTATTATTTGTAGGGTGCCCTCAGCAGCCATTTGAATGAAATTATTTTCCATTATTAACTGGAAGGATTGTGCTTTCAAATAAAAAAAGAAATTTGAGAAAATATTCTATAGCATTTTCAAAAAAAAAAGTTATTTGTTGAAATATGTGCTTTCTAGAGCGGAAAAAGTAAATCATAGGAGACATTTTCCACACAATGTAACATTTATACTAGAAACACGTATTTGGAAAGCCAGCTATATAGGTCAATGTTTTGGAATAGCCCCCATACAAATGGGCCCCCAGTTTTCACTATTATCGCTCTAGAACCCACATCTTACATTGGATCTTGATAAAATTTTGCAGATTATGTTATACATATTTCAATAAAGAATACCTACTTTGAAAGTGATCTATAACGGCCCACTTTTTAATGTAGCTTTTTTTGTAGCGCCCTTACAAATGGCCCCCATTTTTATTATTACTCCTCTAGGACCCTCAATTTACATCGGAAGTTTATCAAATTTTGCATTTTGTATTATATTTCATCTAAGAAGACATATTATGAAAGTCAAATATATGGGTCCATATTTTGGTATAATCCCCATACAAATTGGGCCCCCATTCTACTCTATTACATCTCTAGAACCCAAATCGTGCATTAGACCTCGATATAATTTTTATATCATGCCATATTTCAACTAAGAATACCTACTTTGAAAGTGATCTATACGGAATCAATTTTTAGTGTAGCGCCCTTAAAAATGGCCCCATTTTATTTTTTACACCTCAAGAACGCAAATGTTACATCGGATTTTTTTTTAAATTTTGCATATTATATTATATTTCAACTAAGAATACAAAGTCAAATATATTTGTCCATTCTTTGGAATAACCCAAATGGGCCCCATTCTATTCTAATGCAGCCGGGAATGGGAAATATATATCCCATGTTTTGGACCAGGCCCCAAGTGTTGTTATAGGCCTCCTTTCAAATGTTGGTCCGATTCACCCTATTACTACTGCAGGAAAATTGGAACAATTATCATATTTTTTACCATATTCGTTAAATATGGCTAAAGATGAATTTATGGTAAACTGTATAATTTATATGAACTACATAAAATTGCTTCCATGGGTTCAACTTACTATATATGTCATCATATAGTGGGATACCAAATTCAAAGAAAGATCAAGTAGTAGATTGTCTAAGCCGACAGTTATATTTTCTTTTGCAATTTTAAGTGGGTTGTCTATTTCGGTAGTTAGATTTTACGAAGATCTCCGTCAGATCTAAAAAATTATTTGCGGCGTGGTCGAAGTTGATATGAGCCGATGAAATCGGCGCGGGCCTGGTTCGTGCAGAAATATGCGGCAGCGGCGGCTTATCAGCTAAAAATCGGTCGGCTTGTAAATATCTCTGCACATTCATCTGACTACGTGGACACGCAAAAAATAAACTGAAAAATAACATTGTGGAACAAAATGAAACTTTTTCGAAAATAACACGCTCAGGGATTCTAATAGACAAGAAATAGAAAAAATAATATACGTGTATCGGCATTTTAAAAGTTTACGTATAGAGGTCATTTTAGAGGGGTTGATTATTTCCCCCTTTGGACATTCTTATGATGAATAGGCATAGGTAACCTTGTAACCCTTAAATTTTTTTGTATCGGATGTGTTTGTTGAACATTTCTAGCTCTTCAATGTAGGGTCAAAAGCTTCTGATTACACCAAAACTTAACTTAAATAAATCAGAAATAAATCAAAACTTGAAATTCATTCTTTCCGAATTGGTGCTAAACTGTCCCTCAAAACTGAATTTTAGAGGAATGTTGTGAATGGAAAAAACATTCCACGCCAAATTTCACTGTAAAGGCTACAACAACAAAATTTAAAGAAGCTGTCGTTTTTTACATAAATCCTCAGTAATTTATTTAATAAAAGTTAAAAAATAAGTTAACAATAATAAGACCGTTGAATATTGAATTTTCAGTTTTGCCGAATATGTCCTATTATTGTTTTGCTATATCACACTGTTTTGAAATATAGACTTAAACAGTAAAGTAGAAGTAGTATATAATGTATTTTGAACTAGAGATTTTCATAGTGATCTTGGACGCCGAAACACTGCTCATTTGTATACAACGATATTTTTGAATTTTTTCTGTAGGTCAACGAAAGTCAATGCAGTTTTGTTCTCATGTACTGGCTAGCATATGAATAGGTAAAAGCTCAAGAGTTTCGTATATAAAACAGCCTTCATCCAGTGACGCATTCTTATAAACTTCCAGTACCAGAGCAACACCGTGGAAGTTAAGAACTAATTTTCGACTTTCTAGGCAAACATCGTTCCCCCAGTGATCAAATATACGACGACACTAAGAGATTTTCATGTCAACAAAAATTCATTTTTGTATTCTCATATGGATTACATCAGATGGCAACAGAGTCCGATGAACAAGACGACCGATTTCATCAAACATCTGCGCCTACACACGTATCCACGTATATTCTTTTGGTACACCCTCTATCAGAATCTTTTGTCAGACCATTGTCATTTTTTGTGTTCCACAGTGTAGTATACAAATTCTAATTATACACTCCACGAAAGTATTATGGCTTTGTGCATTTGTTTGTAACACCCAAAAGGAAGGGAGATAGACCGATTTAGCAATGTCCGTCTGTCTGTCCATCTATTGTTGTAATCAAATTACATGTCGCAATTATAGTCCGATCTTAACAAAAATTGGCACACGTAAGTTATGTGGATCAAGGACGAACGCTATTTAATTTGAGGCAAATCGGTTCAGATTTGGATATAGCCCCATACAAATGTCGCTCCCGGTTTTACATTTTCCGCTCTAGAAACCACATATTGTACCCAATTTTCTTTAAATTTAGCACAACATCTTATAACCCAACTAGAAACACCTATGCCGAAATTCGGTAAGATCGGTTCAGATTTAGATATAGCCCCCATACAAATGTCGCTCCCGATTTGACATTTTCCGCTCTAGAAACCACATATTGTGCCCAATTTTCTTTAAATTTGGCACAACATCTTATAACCCAACTAGAAACACCTACGCAAAAATTGGATAAGATCGGTTCAGATTTAGATATAGCCCCCATACAAATGTCGCTCCTGAATTGACATTTTCCACTCTAGAAACGACATATTGTACTCGATTTTCTTTAAATTTGACACAACATCTTACAATCCAACTAGAAACACCTATGCCGAAATTCAGTAAGATCGGTTCAGATTTAGATATAGCTCCCATACAAATGTCGCTCCCGATTTGACATTTTCCGCTCTAGAAACGACATATTGTACCCGATTTTCTTTAAATTTGGCACAACATCTTATAATTCACCTAAAAACAGCTATGCCGAAAGTGAGTAAGATCGGTTCAGATTTAGATATAGCCCCCATACAAATGCCGCTCCCGATTTGACTTTTGCCGCTTTAGAAACCACATATTTTACTCGATTTTCTTTAAATTTGGCACAACATCTTATAATCCAACTAGAAACACATATGCCGAAAGTGAGTAAGATCGGTTCAGATTTAGATATAGCCCACAAACAAATGTGGCTCCCGATTTGACTTTTGCCGCTTTAGAAACCACTACTCGATTTTCTTTAAATTTGGCACAGCAGCTTATAATCCAAGTAAAAAACCTTTGGTGTAAGTGGCTAAGATCGGTTCAGATTTAGATATAGGCCAAATACAAATGTTGCTCCCAAATGTTTAACCTATTTCGTTCCAGATTTCGATATACCCCCATACAAATGTCCTTTCCGATTTAACATTTTTTGTAAAACACATACATACAGGATACAAAAATCCTTCCCGTTTTCACATTTTCACCAATTAAATTGTATTCGGATTGAAAGTGGAGTGTATCATAGAGTCGGCCCCGCCCGACTTTAGCCTTTCCTTACTTGTTTTTATTTTAGTTTTTTCGTTTGTATTTTTTGGTCTGTAATCAATATTTGATTTGAACTGGGATATTGTCCTGGCTGAAGACCATTTTGCATCTATATTTAATAGAATGCAAATTTATTTACAAATGGCATGGTGACATTTATTACTTGGCTACAGACTACCATGATCATGATTTGATATTGAAAAGCCGCTACGAAGCCACTTGAAAAGACTTTTGCCATGGTCGAAATCATGATCGTGGTAGTCTCCAGCCAAGTAATATGCAACTAACATATGCAACTCAATGAGATGCTTGTAAGATGGCATGTGTACTTTATTACTTGGTGCGATTTTTTAAACGCAAATTCGCAAGTGAGTTGTGCTTCTCGTTTGTTTGTGAGAATCATCTCTTTATAGAGGACGGGTTTGATGTTGAAAAGTCGATGCGAAGCCACTTGAAAAGACTTTTGACATGGTCGAAATCATGATCGTGGTAGTCTGCAGCCAAGTAATAAATGTCACCATGCCATTTGTAAATTTTAATTTTTATTTAATAAAAAAAAATGAAAAATTCAGAGTGGAATTTTCAGTTGCTTCTCAAAACTCTTTAGCACTTTCTAAACATTAATGGACAAAGTTATTTGTTTTGTGAGATAAAATATTACATATTCGCCAATTTTTGTACAGAACCTAAAATCTTAAATCGTATTTTACGCGAGCGAAGTTCATGAAAAGAAATTATATTATATTTTTTTTTTTAATTTTATCTTTCATAAAGATTACGAGTCTGTCCTCTTAGACTATAAACCAAACATGCTTTATAGTAGCTCAAGAAACCAAATATTGACTGAGACTAAAAATCCAAAGTCACTATCGGTGCAACTTGTCTTCAATATCTACATGATGGAATTATATACAATTTCAAAAAAAAAAATAAAGAAATACAGTAACTATTGATTGGTTTTATTTGCAAAAGTGTAATATTTGTGTACATTAGTGGAACAATAAATTTATAAAATAGTTTAAATCAATAAAATTAAACATTGTTTATAAATATAAATTAATAAAAACAAGTAAGGAATGGCTAAAGTCGGGCGGGGCCGACTATATAATACGCTACAACACTCCCTGCGTATATACCTTTTATTACTAAACCAAAGTGTTTCATGGGAGCAATTTTATGTAGTTCATATAAATAAATATAAAATATTTAACGAATATGGTAAATAATTGATCCAATTTTCCGGTTGACAACTACAAATTATACAGTAGTAATAGGATGAATCGGATTGACATTTAAAAGGGGGGCCTATAACAACTCTTGTGGTCTGGTCCAAAACGTGTGCCTATATACTTCTCATTCACGGTAGGTATTATTGGTTGAAATATATCATGATCCGATGTAAGACGTAGTTTCTAGATCTGTAATAAAGTAGAGTGGGGCCCCATTTCGGTTATTCCAAAGTATGGACATATATAATTGACTTTCATAGTATGTATTCTTAATTGAAATATAATACAAAATGCAAAATTTGATAAACTTCCGATGTAAGTTCTGGGTCCTAGAGGTAATAATAAAAATGGGGCCCATTTGTAAGGGCGATACATTAAAAAGTGGGCCCATATAGAGCACTTTCAAAATATGTATTCTTAGTTGAAATATGACATGCTATGCAAAATTATATAGAGTTCCAATGCACGATGTGGGTTCTAGAGATCTAATTGAGTGGAATGGGGGCCCAATTTGTATGGGGGTTATACCAAAATATGGGCACATATATTTGACATTCCTAGGATGTATTCTTAGTTGAAATATAATATAATCTGCAAAATTTAAAAAACTTCCGATGTAAAATGTGGGTTCTAGAGGGGTAATAAAAATGGGGCCCATTTGTAAGGGCGTCACATTTAAAAGTGGGCCTATATTGATCGCTTTCAAAATAGGTATTCTTAGTTGAAATATGACATGATATGCAAAATTATATCGATATCCAATGCACTATGTGGGTTCTAGAGCAATAATAGTATAAATAATAGTATAGTTTGGAAAATTTGATCAAGTTCCGACGTAAAATGTGCATTTTAGAGAAGTAATATTGTAAATCGGAGGTACATTTGTTTGGGGGCTATATCAGAACATAGACCCATGTGGTCCACTTTCCGGTGAGCTATTTCTAGTTCAAATATAACACGATCCTGCTATATCTAAATCTGAACCGATTTCCTCCAAATTCAATACCAATTCTTGGTGTTACAAATATTTGGCGCGAAACTAACTTATAATACCCTAGTCCACAAAGTGGTGTTGGGTATGAACATTTTCCCCAGCCACGATTCAAACCCAAGATATTCTGGGTGCCAAGCGGACTCCTTATCTCTGTGATCCAATACGAAAATTTTGTTCCTATTCACTTGTGAAAATGTCATTCTGAAAATGTTGCCAACTTTTTTGGAAGTACTTCCATATTTTTATGGGGTATCATAATCTGACCAAACCGATTTTTGTCATTTTAAGAAATCATATCTCTCACAATTCATGTCGCATCGCCTATGTTTGTAGATATATTTGATCATTGGCTTTAGATGAATAAAATGTAAAATTCTTTGTTTTATTAAATTTTAACATCTACCATTCCCACTTGAAACCCCTGTACCTTACATAGGACGTTTCAGTCACAAATCAACTGTAGGATTTTGTAAATGCTACCTTTGTATTTCAACTAATATTGTATGTCAGCTATTGTATAATTGATAATTATAAATTTATAACAGTTGTTGTTGCTTATATATTTATGTAATTTTAATTAACTTCAATGTGATAATTGACAGGCTGGCCGACAGACGCGTTAACAAATGGTTTTTACAAACTATAGTATTTTTTCGCACGTTGGTGGTTTTAATGCCTAGCTATTCAAATATGCAACAAATGGCGAAAATCAATCACAACAATATTGCGATTGGAAAATTTAATTAAAAATCAAATTGTAACCACAAAAATATGTTTTAAATGAGAAAAATTAAATTAGAAAACATTTAAATTATTGAGCAAAGTTAGCCAACCCCATGTAAATATAGTGTGGCAAGGAAAAGAAGGCTCCTACCCATATGAGCAAGATACTGACCTCATTGTTGACAATAGTGAATAAAGTGGCCAATACAATTAGATAAACCTATTTATAGCAATCGTAGAAATCCTTGGCTGCATCACTTCTCGTGGTAGTATGTACTTTACAATAAAATATCATATCAGAAATCGGAAATGGTCTACCATAGTGTCTCTATCCCTTCCGCAATTTATGTCATCTCTGGCCCATGAACAGTCTAATAGAGTCAATATTATGTCAGCTATCACAACTTGTTACCAAGAAAATCAATTTGAAACAGAAGAGCCGGAAAACAATATTTACATATACAGACATAAACATAAACACATTTATGGACATGGCGAATTTAAAGGAACAAATGAATGGGAAGGACGAAAACGACACAGAGGGCGAGAGGGGGATCTGTTGAAATGGTCCTTGCCAAGCCAACGCAAGCAAGCCACATAATCAAATGAACTGTCAGGAAGGAAAAAAAAGCAAACAAAAGCCAATAACAAAAATATCATATGGCTGGCTGACAGACAGACACATCCTTGCTCACACAGCAAAATATTGAAGCCATAAAAACATTTTGTAGCGTTTATTGTCGAACAACAACAATGGGCGATGGGCGATGGATGGTGGCTGGGTGGATGGTTATGAAAATAAGCACAAATGATTCCAATGATGATGTCGTCTATATCGATGCTGATGATGATACCACGCCATGGTATCCCAAACGTTACTGTCTGTGAAGCTTCATGTCCTTCAAACCAATGGCCAGTAGGTGGGGGTATATATGTACGTACATAGATGTTTATTATTATTAGTTATAACAATGATAATTGTCTGCGATTATTATTAGAAGCTGGTCTTGAGGTTGTTATTTTTATTGCTTCCAACATCCTAAGCGGTTGGTGGTCCTTCTTGTTTTTTATTATTATTATTGGGAAATCACTTTTCCCTCTAAAGACAGCAAATATTGAGGGGAACTAAATATAAAATCGTTTGTGTTTTCAATGGGAAATGTCAACACATACATATATATCTGAAGGGAACTCTTGAAAGCAATTAGCAAAAGGTCAATTTCAAGGAAATTCTAAAATTGGATCATAAAATGGTTTCATTGTCAAATGCAAATAAATAACTTTCAAATCAATATAGACTATTTTCGATGTATTTTGCTAATGAAGATGGCATTTTTATTGTCTGTGATTACACCATGCAACAAAAAAGGAGAACAAATTGTTTCTAGGACATTAACAATTATACTGTTTCAAAAAATCAACATCAAAAAATTTAAAAATAATACTGTCCAACTAAAAAAGACTTTTGATTGGAACAAAACAGCGAACTTATAATTCTGAAAGGGAATGTTTAGTAGACCATTTTTGCAGAATAAACTTATGGTCCAGCTGGTCTGAGTTTCTTTTTACAGTGGGTCAACATTTTAATTTTTTGGTCGAAGGTAGCATTAACTGAAAAAAATATTCTAGTTCTAATACCCTAAACCACGGAGTGCATACCACAGTGTTACCAGCAGATTAGAGGCTTTCAACATTACATAAAAGTGCACCACCATATTAGGAAAATTGCGATGCTTCATTATTATAATATTAATAGTTCTCTACAATATTAATACTATATAATGTATAAATATTGGCCGAAATATTGTATGGATGAAAATAAATTAAAAATCGTATAGCAAAAACGTAATCTATTAAATTCAAAGAAAATTCTCTGAAGAAACCATGGGTCTAAAATAAAATACTAATCCGCGCCTCTTCATTTGAAAATTTAGAGTGAAAAGAGTCAAATCAGAAGTAAAATTCGTATGGGGGCTATATCTAAATCTGAACCGATTTTCTTCAAAATAAATAGCGTTCGTCCTGGTACCGAAAAACTTCGTTGTGCAAAGTTTCATTTGATTCAAGAATACAAGAATAGATGGACAGACAGACAGACGGGCATTGCTAAATCGATTCAAAAAGTAATTCTACGTCGATCGGTATAATTAACAATGGGTCTATCTCCCTTCCTTTTGGGTGTTTCAAACAAAGACATAATACTCTCGTGGAGTGTATAAAAATGTGCCCATATATAGGGTCCGCCAAATAACTTTTTGTGAATGCTATAAAAAAACTACTGAATATTTTCTCAAATTTCTTTTTTTATTTGAAAGCACAATCCTTCCGGTTAATAATAAAATATAATTTCATTCAAATGGCTGTTGAGGGCACCCCACAAATAATAGTCCAACGGTTGAATTTTTTTTTTCACTGAACCAACACTCAAGGGATGTCCCCTATAAATGCAGTGCATTGCGTTGGTAGAAGGAAGATAAGGTATTGGAAGGAGGAAAGAGGGAGTAGTGTCTGTTGACGTCAGTTTTGAATTTCTGAATGTCGTAATTGGAGGGAAAGATATTTGCCGGAAGTCGATTCCACATACGGATAGTACGGGCGAAGAACGAATTTATTCTGTAATGTGTAGTGCGGTCGGTTGTCCAATCGACAACAAATGGGTGAGCGTTCCTGGAGAGTCGCGTATCTCTACCGAACGTTCTCACGGGCGGTATAAGATCACGGATTTCCGAGGAACAAACACCATGAAAGTATCGATAGAACAATGACACACAACCAACATTACGACGGCGTTCAAGGGAGACAATAGAATTGGATATCCTACCATCACCTATCAACACCATCGCCCTCCTCTGGACACGGTCAAGTAGCTCCAGTGATGAAGCTGGAGCACCCGACCATATATGGGAGTTGTATTCCATCTTTGGTCTGATGTAGGTAGTGTAGATATTGAGAAGATCAGAGGGTGTGAAATATTTCTTACATCTTTTTAAAAAGCCTAAACATTTGAAGGCATCTTTCGACACATCAAATACATGTTTTGTCCAACGAACATCACATTGTATTTTTATGCCAAGAACAACTAGATCTTCTGATTGCTCAATATCTACACCGTTCATTAAAATCGACGACACCGTTGGATCAGTGAATCGCTTGTGAGACAACAAGGAGCACTGGGTCTTACGTGCATTAAAATCTACTCTATTCTCTCGACCCCATTCAGAAATGGCGATCAAATCCTGGCTAAGTGACTCATCCATCAATCGCCTTTTATACTCAATTTCTTGACGACTTGGTCTATGATCGAATGAGTATGAATGACAGAGGTTGCTGTCATCCGCGAATGAGTATATTGGATTCACAGTCCGATCCAAGAGGTCGTCGATGAAAATAAGAAAAAGGGAGGGGGAAAGGACAGAGCCCTGTGGTACTCCTGCGGTTAACCTATGCTCGTCGGATGAGAACCCATCTACAACAACACGTATAGTGCGATCTCTGAGAAAGCTCGATATAAATCGAGAGAAGTCACTACCAACACCAAAAGCGATAAGCTTTGATATGAGTGCGCCGTGCCAAACTCTATCAAAGGCCTTGGAGATATCTAGAGCAACGACCTTACTCTCACCAAGCTTGTGAATAGATCGATTCCACTTGTTGAAAAAAACGTTAAATGGCGGACCCTATATTATTAGGTACAAACAAATTTCCTCAAGCCCGATTTTCCCCATTTGCAATTTCTTGATTCCAGCTACAGCTTAAATGTCTGTACCATTTTGATAGGAAAAGTTATAATATTGAAGATCCAATATGTTTCTGGTCGGAATGTACAGACCTAATTTCACGATTTTAGCTACATCCGTACCAGTTTCACTCATTTTACCATTTTAACCCTAAAAGTACGAATTAAGAATAAATCGTACCTCTTATTTTCCGCTGCTTGATTGGTGCCAAATTTAATCCCATTTCGATCCTGAAGTTACGAATATCGAAAGATCTCTTTATTTTTCGCGTCTACACAATGTACACAAAGAAATGTACACATCGAATTCCATTATTATAGCTGCAGCCGTTTGGTTGGTACCAATTTTATCCCCATTCGTCAAATTTTCCGCCTAAAAGTACAAATTTCGAAAAATTCTTTTTGTTTCGCATTCTCGCAGTCAGAATACTTTCATCCGAATTTAATAATTTAAACTTCAGCAGTTTGGTTGGTACCATTTTTATCCCTCATTTCCTATAGTATCCATTCGAAAAACATGAAATTTCCAAATTTCATGTTTCTAGCTGATGTCGTATCATTGGTACCATTTTTATCCCCTTTTTGTCCTATTTCGCCCGGTAAAACTTGTATTTACATTGTACGCAACAAACAAGCAAGAACTTATAAAGAAGAAATTTAAAAAATGCTAAACAGTTTAAATATTAGGGGGTATTTTCAGTCCTTTTTCCTTCTAGGTCGATTTCGCCCACTTTCAATCCTAACCGATCTGAAACCGTAAGACACATTTAGGCAAAATTTGAAACTTGTAGCGTGCTTTCATAGATAGACAGACGGACTGACAGACAAGCGGACTTGGCGAGATCGTCTTAGAATTTTACCACGACACAGAATATATATACTTTATTGGGTCTCCGACGAATATTTCAAGACACATTTAGGGAAAATTTGAACGTCCTAGCGCATTTAGCTAGATCATCAGACGGACATAGCTAGATCATCTTAGAAAATGCTACGGCCCAGAAAAAACGACGAAAAATACACTTTGAAGATATTTGCAAAATTTTCGTTTTCGCAGGAGATATAGCTAAAATTATTTGTTTGTATGACATTTTTGTTTTGTAATTTTCTAGCGATTTCTTTCAACTTTCTCTATCTGAGTTTCTGAAACAATTCTGTCACATATATTCCCTATTTAGTCAACAATCATATGACAAAAAATTTAGTAATCTCTTTATGACAGATAGTTACTTGGACACTTCTTACAATTTTTGACAGCGAAGAATATTCACATCCAATTTTATGATACCAGATGCAGTCATTTGGTCGGTACCAATTTTATCCCTTTTTCTCCATTTCCCCGTTAAATGTAGGAATTTCGAAAAAACCTTTAGTTTCTGTGTCACTGCAATTAGAGGAAAACTATGTGTTGTCGCTTGATTGGTACTATTTTTATTACTTTTTTGCCCCGTTTCACTCCCTAAATGCATGTATTTTTGTCTTTATATTTGATCAAATTGCGTCTGTCAGCTACTGTATAATTGATAACTATAATTGTTAATAGTTTTTGTTGTTGTTGCTTATATATTTTTGTAATTTTAATTAACTTCAATGTGATAATTGACAGACGCGTTTACAACTAGTTTTTACAAACCGTTGTTTTTTCCCACGTCGGTGGTTTTACTGCCCAGCTATTCAAATATGCAACAAATGGCGAAAGTCAATCACAACAATATTGCGATTGAATTTTCATTCTTCACAAGGTTTTAGTGATCAAAACCATGTACAGAATGGAAGAAGAGCCTAAACCACTGCTTTGTATTAAAATGTTGTGTGTAACACAAAAAAATAATTGTAAACTAGTGTTATTGTTAACTGCTGGCCTTGATGTCGTTATTTTTATTGATTTTTAGCTATTTCCTATGCGGTTATCCTTGTTGGTTCTTATTATTATTATTGGGAAATCACAGTTTCCTCGATGACTTGAAGTATTGGGGAAACATAGACGGAAAACTGTTAAAATAAATTCGATTGTGTTTTATCTGGAAAATGTCTATATTTTGAGGAAACTTGAAAGCAAGTAGCAAAATATGAATTTCAAGTAAATTCAAAATGAATAATAAAAAGTTTTAATTTAAATCAAAATGAGTCATTCCATGTCAACCGGTACAATTTTTTACTTCACTAATTACGAATTTTTAAACATTACCTTATTAATTGTTGGTGGAGTATTTATACACTTTGAGCTGTAAGGGAAAATATACGCGACATCCCCAAACACATATATTACTCTTTGGAATATAAAATATAACAAGGTTCTGTTAACGGAAGCTGAAAAAGGGATCTGATAAAAAATGGTCCTTTTTGAGCAAAAGGGTAAAAAAATTCCCCAGGGGTGTAATGCAAAATTCGATGCAAACATATAGGGCCCGCCATCTAACGTTTTTTTTTTCAACTATTCAACCGTTGGGCTATTATTTGTGGGGTGCCCTCAGCAGCCATTTGAATGAAATTATTTCCATTATTAACCGGAAGGATTGTACTTTCAAATAAAAAAAGAAATTTGAAAAAATATTCAGTAGTTTTTTTATAGCATTTTCCAAAAAAAAGTTATTTGGCGGACCCTATATTTGGCATAAAGTACAGACTCAACTTAAATGTCAGAAATAAGTCAAACTTAAATCCATTTTAGTGTTAATTTTGCTGTTTTTATACACTCCACGAGAGAATTATGTCTTTGTGCATTTGCTTGTAACACCCAAAATTAAGGGAGATAGACCCATTGTTAATTATACCGATCGACTTAGAATCACTTTTTGAATCGATTTAGCAATGTCCGTCTGTCCATCTATTCTTGTAATCACGAGACAGGTCGCACTTGTAGACAGAACCAAATGAAACTTTGCACAACGAAGTTTTTCGGCACAAGGACGAACGCTATTTAATTTGAAGAAATTCGGTTGAGATTTAGATTAGTCCCCATACGAATTTCACTCCCGATTTGACTCTTTTCACTCTAGATACCACATTTTTAACAGATATTCTTCAAAATTGGCGAAACATCTTACATTTCAGCTATAAATATCTGTGGTAAAAATGTGTTAGATCGGTTCAGATTTATATATGGATCCCATTCAAATTTCGCTCCCAATTTGACTTTTTCCGCTCTAGAAACCACATATTGTATCAGATTGTTTTCAGATTTGGCAAAACATCTTATATTAAAAACAAGTAAGAAGACGTTAAGTTCAGCCGGGCCGAATCTTATATACCCTCCACCACGGAGTGCATTCCATAGTATTACCAGCAGATTAAAGGAAGTCGACTTTACATAGAAGCACAGTACCATATTACGAAAATTGTGATATTTTTATGCACATTACTATATTTGTTTACTATTTCAAACTATAATGTATACTTATGCGCACTGTATAAAATCGACTACTATATATAAATAAAATGCTGAAATTGTGAAAGTGAACATGCCTAAATATTAGGCGATTGTCAGTCGCCATTAGAAAGAAGCATTTCCAGATACAGACAAAGTGATAAGAAAAGTATAAATTTTAAAGATATCCCCATTCGCCCCATTCTCCGCCCAAAAGTACAAATTTCGAAAAAGAAACCTTTTTCGAGTCTTCATAGTCAGAATGTATACACCGAATTTCATGATTTCAACTTCAGCGGTTTGGTTAACAGTACGAATTTCGAAAAATCCCTCTATTTTACGTGTCTATGCAATTAGAGGGATGTACACACCGAATTTCATGATTCTAGCTGTTGTCGTATCATTGGTACCATATTTTATCCCTTTTTGTCCCATTTCGCCCGCTAAAACTTTTATTTTCTTTGTGGTGTTTCCAAGCTACAAGAGGAATGTCCGCAACAAATTTTAACTGGATGAAAATAAGAAATTTAATTAATAAGGCTACCAATATTTTTATACTATATACAATTGATATAATACTTCAATTCATAAAGTAAATATAAGGGAGCAATCATAAATACCCTAAATATTGGGGGATAGAGAGTGTACTTTCAGCTACAGTCGTTTGGTTGGTTGTATTTCCATCCTATTTTAATTTAAAAAGTATAAATTTTGAAAATACCTTATCTCTCACGTACGCACTATAAGACAACTTCACGATTCTACCATTTTTTGTCGTAAAAGCAACAATATAAAGTACGAACTTGGAAAAAATATATTTTACGTGGCTATTCAGTCAGAGGAATGTATACACCGAATTCCATGATTCTATCAGCGGCCATTTTGTAGGTACCATTTTTATTCCCTTTTTCCAATTTTGCCCCCTCAAGAGTACGACTATCTAAAATCTCTTTATTTTACGTATCTACACAATAGTACTCACGCAGACGTACTCACTGAATTTCATCATTCTGGCTGTATTCGTTTAGTTGGGACTATTTTTATCCCCTGTAGCCATTGTATCCATTAAAAGTACGAATTTGGAAAAAACGTTTTATTTTTCGTGTCTACGCAGTCAGAGGAATGTATGCTACGAATTTCATGATTCTAGCTGCTGTCATTTGGTAGGTACTATTTTTTTCCATTTGAACCCCAAAAAGTACGAATTTTGGAAAGTACGAATTTTACGTGTCTACGCAATCAGAGGAAGGTATATATCGAATTTCATTATTCTAGGTGCAGCCGTTAGGTTGGTACTATTTTTATCCCTCTATCCCCATTTAACCGCTTAAAAGTACGAATTTAGAAAAAAAAACCTTTAGGTAGGTACTATTTTTTTCCATTTGAACCCCAAAAAGTATGAATTTTGGAAAGTTCTTTTATTTTACGTGTCTACGCAATCAGAGGAAGGTATACACCGAATTTCATTATTCTAGGTGCAGCCGTTAGGTTGGTACTATTTTTATCCCTCTATCCCCATTTAACCGCTTAAAAGTACGAATTTAGAAAAAATACTTTTATATTATGTATCTACTCTATTAGAGGAATGTACACGCCAAATTTCGTGTTTATATCTGTTGTCGTTTTATCCCTTTTTGTCCCATTTCGCCCCCTATAAATAAAAATCACTCTATGGTGCCCTTTTATGCTATAGAGGGAATGCGCATTGCAAATATCAACTAAATACAAGCTAATATGTTCAAAAAACATGATGAAATACTCTAAATATTAGGGGGATTTTCAGTCCTTGTGAGGGAAAAATTTTTCCCTCTGGGCCGATTTCGTCCACATTCAATCCCAACCGATCAACAAGACACATTTAGGAAAAATTTGAACCTCCTAGCTCATTTAGTTCGGCCGCTATCGTGCTTTCAACAGACAGACAGACGGACATGACTATATCGTCTTCGAATTTTACCACGACCCAGAATATATATACTTTATGGGGTCTCCGATGAATATTTCAAGGTGTTACAAACGGAATGACAAAGTGAATATACCCCCCATCCTGGAGGTGGAGGAATTGTATGATCGTCATACAATTCTAAGACGATCTAGCCATGTCCGTCCACGCTAGCATCTAAACGAAGGGAGCTAGAACGTTCAAATTATCCATAAATGCGTCTTATAGTCGTAGATCGGTTGGGATTGAAACGGGGCGAAATCGGCTCAAAGGGAAAAATTTTTCCCTCACAAGGACTAAAAATACCAATAATAATCCCTAATATTTTAGCGTATTTAAGCATGATTTTTTCAATATGTCTGCTTATATTTGCTTGATATTTGGTATGCGCATTCCCCTTATAGCGAAAACGTGCACCATAAAGTGATTCTTATTTGTAGGGGGTGAAATGGGACAAAAAAGGGATAAAAATGGTACATATTAAACGACAACAGCTAGAAACACGAAATTCGGTGTGTACATTCCTCTAATTGAGTAGATACATAATATAAAAGTATTTTTTCCAAATTCGTACTTTTAAAGGGTAAAATGGGAATAGAGGGATAAAAATGGTACCAACCAAACGGCTGTTCCATAGAATAATGAAATTCGGTGTATACATTCATCTGATTGCATAGACAAGCAAAACACACGGATTTTTCAAAATTAGTACTTTTTGGGGTTAAAATAAAAAAAGGGGATAAAAATAGTACCAATTAAATGACCGCAGCTAGAGTCATGAAATTCGGAGTATACATTCCTCTGACTGTGTAGACACGGAAAATAAACTGATTTTTCGAAATTCGTACTTTTTGGGGTCAAAATAGAAAAAGGGGATAAAAATAGTACCAAACAAATGACCGCAGCTAGAGTCATGAAATTCGGAGTATACATTCCTTTGCCTACGTAGACATGAAAAATAAAAGGTTTTTTTCCAAATTCGTACTTTCAAGGGATACAATGGGTACGGAGGGATAAAAATGGTACCAACCAAACGGCTGTATCTAGAATAATGAAATGCGGTGTATACATTCCTCTGATTGCATTGACTAGTAAAATATACGGATTTTTCAAAATTCATACTTTTTGGGGTTAAAATTAAAAAAGGGGATAAAATAAATAATAAAATAAAATAGTACCAGTCAAATGACCGCAGCTAGAGTTATGAAATTCGGAGTATACATTCCTCTGAGTATGTAGACACGGACAATAAACTGCTTTTTCTAAATTCGTACTTTTTGTGGTTAAAATGGAAAAAGGGGATACAAATAGTACCAACCAAATGACCGCAGCTAGAGTCATTAACTTCGGAGTATACATTCCTCTGACTGCGCAGACACGGAAAATAAACGAATTTTTCGAAATTCGTACTTTCAAGGGATACAATGGTACAGAGGGATAAAAATAGTACCAACTAAACGACTACAGCTAGAATGATGAAATTCGAATTGTGTAGAAACGTCAAGGGGGTAAAAATGGTACCAACCAAATGGGCACAGCTGGAATCATGGAATTCGGTGTATACATTCCTCGGACTGCATAGACACGCAAAATAAAAAGTTTTTTTCCAAATTCGAAATTTTTGTTTTACGGCAAAAATTTGTTGAATCATGAAGTTAGGTTATTTTGCACTATGTACGTCTGATAATAGATTTTCAAAATATGTACTTTTGAAATTAAAATAGAATGGAAATACAACCAACTGTAGCACCCACTATCTACCAATATTTATGGTATTTAAGCTTTTTGAAAATATAAATATAAGAATATTTATTTTTTGATTTGAAATAAATAATGGTTTGAAATTATTGGTTTGAATTTAAATATTACATTTATTTATAAAATTATTTTTTCAATATTTGTATTTGTTTTGGCTTGGCTATATTAAAAAAATTATATTTTCCGGTAATATTACTGCACTTCTACGAAAACCGACAACCTCTGTGGAATGCAATCCATGGTGGAGGGTATAGAAAGTTCGGCCCGGCCGAACTTAACTCCGTTTTTACTTGTTATATATATATGAGTCCACAATCAAATGAAAATTGTCAGTACCACACCCAACGCCCAAAACAAATTTTGTTTTTTACGATTTTCGAAATTTTTGATAAAAATTATTTTTGATAAATAGACTAATATCGGCCCAATATTTACACGCGCTCGCATGCCATAAAATCGTTAAATAAATTTCCAAAATATGTTAACAGAGAACAACGAAGAAAGTATTGCTTCATTTTTGGCCTAGAAGGTTTTACTATTTCAGTAATTAAATCGATGTTTGCAGCTACAAGCAGAATATTATTTTCAAAATAATTAAATAAGACAATAGTTTAACAGTATTTGTAAATGCCGAGGTATCGGTCGGTCGCGAATATAGTTTATACTGTAGAAAATTGACAATACTAAATAAATACAACCTTCAGGTAAAACACTGTCTGAAAAGGAAAGCAGAAACGTAATTACAATTTTTTGAATGCAAAAGAAAACCTCAATAGCTCCTATAAACGAAATTTCAGTAGATGAAGCATGGTTTCCCAATAAAATAACCTCTATTATGATGAAATTTTGGCGAATGAAATTTGGGAGGTTTCGTCGCTGATAATACACTGTGCACCGGTGACCCCACAAAGTAAAGTGGGTAAAGTCTGGTAAAGTTCTAAGACGAATTAGCCATGTTCGTCTGTCTGTCTGTTAAAAGCACGCAAGCTGCCGAAAGATATGAGCTAGGAGATTCAAATTTTCCGAAAATGTGTCTTATGGTTGTAGATCGGTTGGGATTGAAAGTAGGTGAAATCAGCGCAAAGGGAACAATTTTTCCCTAACAATGACTGAAAATATCCCCTAATATTAATAATAATAATACATTTCTTTGACTGCGTACATTCGAAAAATAAAGAGATCTTTCGATATTCATACCTTCAGGATCGAAATTGGATTAAATTTGGCTGTATTCAGTATTTGCATACGCCTGACTGCGTAGACACGGAAAAAAGAGGTACGAATTCTTCTAAATTCGCACTTTTAGGGTAAAAATAAATAAGTATACGGATCGGCTTAGAATCACCAGTTAAATCGATTTACCGATGTCTGTCTGTCCGTCCGTCCGTCTGCTGTCCATCTAAGCTTGTTCGCACTCTATAGGTCGCAATTGCTGTCCGATTATCATGAAATTTGGCAGAAGTTACTTTTTTTGGCCAAGGACGATCGGTATTGAATTTAGAGGATTCTCAGGCTCAGATTCAGATATAGCCCTCATACAAATGTCGATCCCGATTTGACTTTTTCCGCTCTAGAAACCGCATATTGTTCTCGATTTTCTTTAAAATTGACACAACATCTTATAAACCAACTGAAAACATCCATGGTGAAAGTGGGTAAGATCGGTTCAGATTTAGATATAGTCCCCATACAAATGGCGCTCCGATTTCACTTTTTCCGCTGTAGAAACCGCATATTGTTTCCGATTTTCTTTAAAATTGGCACAACATTTTGTAATTGAACGGTTCACATTTAGATATAGCCCCCATACAAATGATGCTCCCGATTTCAAGTTTTCCGCTGTAGAAACCGCATATTGCTCCCAATTTTCTTTAAAATTGGCAGAACATTTTATAATCGAACTAGAAACACTTATGCTGAACGTTGGTAAGATCGGTTCAGATTTAGATATAGTCCCCATACAAATGTCAACCCCGATTTAACTTTTTCCGCTGTAGAAACCGCATCAACATTTTATAATCGAACTAGAAACACATATGCTGAAAGTGGGTAAGATCGGTTCAAATTTAGATATAGCCCCAATAGAAATGTCGCTCCCGATTTGACTTTTTCCGCTCTAGAAACCACATATTTTACCCGATTTTCTTTAAAATTGGCACAACATCTTATAATCCAATTAAAAACATCTATGGTGAAAGTGGGTAAAATCGGTTCAGATTTAGATATAGCCCCAATACAAGTGTTGCTCCCTTTACATATTATATTTCACCAATAAACATACATGGTGAAAGCGGGTCACATCGTTCCAGGTTTCAATATACCCCCATACAAATGTCCTTTCCGATTTAAAATTTTTTGTCAAACACATACATTTACAGGATTCAAATATCCTTCACGATTTCGCTTTTTTACCGAATTGAATTGTAGAGAGGGGTGTATCATATAGTGGCTCCGTCCGTCTTTAGCCAATTTTCAATTTTTTCATTTTTCAATTTTTCCAGATTATGTTATATTTACTTTACTCGGAATATGTGCTGGAAAATTGGATCAATTACTTTATTATTTACCATATTCATTAAATTTGACTAAAGATGAATTTATAGTAACTTTATAATTTATATCAACTACATAAAATTGGTCCCATGAAATAACTGGGTTTAGTAATCATACGCAGGGAGTGGTGTAGGGTATTATATAGTCGGCCCGCCCGACTTTAGCCTTTCCTTACTGGTTTTATGTGTAGGATGTGTTGAGCAATATTACTTAAAACACTACGGGGAACATTTTTGTGGAACATTTTACCCTCTAGTCCCTCTATAAAGAGGTCCCTTTTGTGCTAAAGTGTAAAACACACAACCGAAACAGGTATTTAACGGTTTAAATGTTCTACACAAATATTTGCCATCAAATTTTACTATAAGTCTCGGAATGCACCAAAACTCATAACATAACTTAAATGATTTTCGAAATAGAGTAAGATTACAGGAAAATGATAATTTTTTAATATAGCCAAACCAAAACAAATAAAAATATTGAAAAAAATAATTTTATAAATAAATATAAAATTTGTATTATTTGAAACCACGCTTATAAGGCAAGGCGTTTATACTATACATTTCGAAATACTACTTAGAATCAATTCAAAAAGTATATATAAGACAGCGAACTGCAAAAAAGCTTAAATGCTTTAAATATTGGTAGATAGTGGGTGCTACAGTAGGTTGTATTTCCATACTATTTGATTTGATTTATTTATTTCAACTTGTAATTCAAAGCCATCGGGCCAATTTAAAACAAATTACAAAATGCACTTTTTTAACATGGCTAAAAAAACTACCTAACAAAAAAATTTTAATTCCAAAAGTACAAATTTTGAAAATCCATTATCTCTCAGTTCACGCTTCAACCAATTTTCGCCGTAAATTAAAAAGTACGAATTTGGAAAAAATCGTTTTTATTTTGCGTGTATATGCAGTCAGAGGAATATATACACCGAATTCCATGATACGGTCAATAGGTTGGTACAATTTGTATCCCCTTTTTCCATTTTAACCCCAAAAAGTACGACTTTAAAAAAAAAAAAAACTTTTCATGTCTACGCAGTCAGAGGAATGTATACTTTGAATTTCATGTCTCTAGCTACAGTCATTTGGATGCTACAATTTGTATACACTTTTCCATTCTTACCCCAAAAAGTACGAATTTCGAAAAATTCCTTTATTTTACGTATCTATGCAGTCAGAGGAGTGTATACACCGAATTCCATGATTCTAGCTGCGGCCATTTGTTTGGTACCATTTTGGTCCCATTCTACCCCTTAAAAATACGAATTTAGAAAAAATACTTTCATATTACTTATCTACTTAATCATAGGAATGTACACACCGACTTTCTTGTTTCTAGCTGTTGCCGTAATTCTAAAATATTAGGGATTTTTATACCCTACACCACTTCGTGGTCTAGGGTATTATAAGTTAGTTTCGTTATACCCTACACCACTTCGTGGTCTAGGGTATTATAAGTTAGTTTCGCGCCAAATGTTTGTAACACCAAGAAATAATCGAGCTAGACCCATCTTTAAGTATACCGATCGGCTTAGAATCACCAGCTGAGTCGATTTGACGACGTCTGTCTGTCCGTCCGTCCGTCCGTCTGCTGTCCATCTAAGCTTGTTCGCACTCTACAGGTCGCAATTGTAGTCCGATTGTCATGAAACTTGGCAGAAGGAAATCGGTTCAGATTTAGATATAGCTCCCATACAAATGTCGCTCCCGATTTGACATTTTCCACTTTAGAAACCACATATTGTACCCGATTTTCTTTATATTTGGTACAACATCTTATAATCCAACTAGAAACACCTATGCTGAAATTGGGTAAGATCGGTTCAGATTTAGATATAGCCCCGATACAAATGTCGCTCCCTATTTCAGTTTTTCCGCTTTAGATACAACATATTGTACCCGATTTTCTTTAAAATTGGCACAACATGTCTCTCCCGAATTGACATTTTCCGCTCTAGAAACGACATATTGTACCCGATTTTTTTTAAATTTGGCAGAACATCTTATAATCCAACTAGAAATACGTATCCAAAAATTGGGTAAGATCGGTTCAGATTTAAATATATCCCCCATACAAATGTCGCTCCCGATTTGACATTTTCCGCTCTAGAAACGACATATTGTACCAGATTTTCTTTAAATTTTGCACAACATCTTATAATCTAACTAGAAACACCTATGCTGAAAGTGGGTATGATCGGCATAGATTTAGATATAGCCCACATACAAATATCGCTCCCGATTTGACGTTTTCCGTTCTAAAATCCACAAATTGTACCCGTTTTTCTTTAAAATTGGCACAACATCTTATAATCCAACCTATGGTGAAAGTGGGTAAGATCGGTTCAGATTTAGATATCGCCCTCATACAAATGTTGCTCCCGAATGTTTAACCGATTTTGTCCAAACTTTACATATTATATTTCACCAATAAACATACATGGTGAAAGCGGGTCACATCGTTCCAGGTTTCAATATACACCCATACAAATGTCCTTTCCGATTTAACATTTTTTGTCAAACATATACATTTACAGGATGCAAAAATCCTTCCCGATTTCACTTTTTTATCAAATTGAATTGTAATGAGATAGAAAGTCCGTCCGTCTTTAGCATTTCCTTACTTGTTTGGGAGATGCCCATATGTCCATACTTTGGTATAACACAAATGGGGTCCCATTCTGATCTATTACAGCTCTAGAAACTACATTTTACATCGGATCTTCATCAAACTTTGCAGATCATGGTATTTTTCAACCAGGAATACCTACCTTGAATGAGAAATATATAGGCCCATGTTTTGGACCAGGCCCAAAATGTAGTTATAGGCCCCCTTTTGAAATGTCGGTCCGATTCATCCTATTACTACTGTATAATTTGTATTTGTCTGTCGGATAATTGGATCAATTACCATATTATTAACCATATTCGTTAAATATGACTAAAGATTAATTTATAGTATAATTTATATGAACTACATAAAATTGCTCCCTGAATTGCTCGCTTTGATTACTAAACCCATTTATTTCATGGAAGAGCGCCCCGGTAGTCGAGTTGGTAGCGTGCTCGACTATCAGCGTGGGGGTTGTGGTTCGATTCCCACCAGAGGCTCTGGTCTGTCGCTGCAACAACTAGCTACAATGGTCTTAGTCACCCGGCTCAATCCCTGGACCCAACATTATAATATAAATTTACTTTGTATTGTAATTCATAATAAATAAATAAATAAATAAAATATTTCATGGAAGCAATTTTATGTAGTTCATATAAATTATACAGTATAAATTATACTATAAATTAATCTTTAGTCATATTTAACGAATATGGTTAATAATATGGTAATTAATCCAATTATCCGACAGACAAATACAAATTATATAGTAGTAATAGGATGAATCGGACCGACATTTTAAAAGGGGGCCTATAACTACATTTTGGACCTGGTCCAGAACATGGGTCTATATATTTCTCATTCACGGTAGGTATTCCTGGTTGAAAAATACCATGATCTGCACAATTTGACGAAGATCCGATGTAAGATGTAGTTTCTAGAGCTGTAATAGATCAGAATGGGACCCCATTTGGGTTATACCAAGGTATGGACATCTCCCAAAAATGCAAGGAAAGACTAAAGGCGGACGGACTTTCTATCTCATTACAATTCAATTCGGTAAAAAAGTGAAATCGGGAAGGATTTTTGCATCCTGTAAATGTATGTGTTTGACAAAAAATGTTAAATCGGAAAGGACATTTGTATGGGGGTATATTGAAACCTGGAACGATGTGACCCCCTTTCACCATGTATGTTTATAGTAAAGTTTGGCCAAAATCGGTTAAACATTCGGGAGCAACATTTGTATGAGGGCGATATCTAAATCTGAACCGATCTTACCCACTTTCACCATAGGTTGGATTATAAGATGTTGTGCCAAATTTAAAGAAAATCGGGTGCAAGATGTGGTTTCTAGAGCGGAGGGAGTGACATTTGTATGGGGGCTATATCTAAATCAGAACCGATCTTACCCAATTTTTGCATACGTGTTTTAAGTGGGATTATAAGATGTTCTGCAAAATTCAAAGAAAATCGGGTACAATATGTCTTTTCTAGAGCGGAAAATGTCAAATCGGGAGCGACATTTGTATGGGGGCTATATCTAAATCTGAACTGATCTTACCCAGTTTCAGCATCGGTGTTTATAGTTCGATTATAAAATGTTGTGCCAAATTTAAAGAAAATCGGGTACAATATGTGGTTTCTAAAGCGGAAAAAGTGAAATCGGGAGCGACATTTGTAATAGGGCTATATCTAAATCTGAACCGATTTCCTCCAAATTCAATACCGATGGTCCTTGGTCAGAAAAAATAACTTCTGCCAAGTTTCATGACAATCGGACAACAATTGCGACCTGTAGAGTGCGAACAAGCTTAGATGGACAGCAGACGGATGGACGGACGGACGGACGGACGGACGGACGGACGGACGGACGGACGGACGGACGGGCGGACGGACGGACAGACGGACGGACGGACAGACGGACGGACGGACAGACATCGTTAAATCGACTCAGCTTCTGATTCTAAGCCGATCGGTATACTTAAAGGTGGGTCTAGCTCGATTATTTCTTGGTGATACAAACTGGCGCGCTAACTTATAATACCCTAGACCACGAAGTGGTGTAGGGTATAAAACAACAAGAATATTTTCTTTGTTCCGTTGTGCATCTAATCACACATATATAGATGAACGTAAAGTACTCTGGTCCGTAAAGAGCCACGTTGCTATACAGGGTATTCAAAATCACAGATCAATATCACTGAAATTTTAAAGCATTTTGGATTGGTAAAAAATGAGAGTGGATGATATCATATAGTCGGTTGCGTCCAATTATACCTTCGAAACGGCGGCACGTAGTTCAAACGAACTTTATTCAAATTTGCATGATTGCATCCCTCTCAAGTCATGTCAATGAAAATTGCCTATGTTATTTGCCATCGACTGTTGCCTTCGACAAAAATATAAATATAAACTGACAACACACTGCATTAGCCCTACTCAACTGTGTGTCCAGGATAGAAGTAATCAAATAGAGCTGATTCAAAAAGCAGTATCACTGACATGTTTCTGTTTTTTTTTTTTGTTGACTTCCTATGAAGCTATTGTGTACACATTTGGATTTGAGAGTTCCAAACAGATGAATGAGTTGTATTGCATTTTCTGTTTTTTTTTCGCAGAGATTTTGTTTAACAACTTTGTTTGAGTGCAAAACATTTAATCTTCTTAATTTGAGTTCATTAGTTAAGCTGGTATGGGGCGAAACATCAGTTTTGCAATCAATAGAAGCCTTTGGAAGTTTAACTCTCCGCTCTGCGATTGGGGTTTTGTATGTCCACACTACGTATGCCAGTACATTTCGTGTGATAGAATAATCCTTTTTTATATAAATATACTAAGCCTTTAAAAGGTGATTTATTGGTGAACGCGCACAGTGAATGACATGGGGAAGGGTGTCAGCGATTTACTAAATTATCTAGATTTTAATTTGGTTGAGTACATTCGTCATAGAATCTAAGGCTGAGCAGCTGAAAATATTTTTTCAAATTTGGGAAATACAATTGATTTTAAATTAGTAGTTATTGGTGTAAAATGTATCCCTCATATGTATTGAGGTTAAAATCATTGTGTGTGGAAACACTTCCTAGATCCTACACCGCTACATTGAACGGATTGTATTAACCTCAGTAAAAATTTTCATTAAAAAGTCGCCAAAGAAACATCTCATAAAATGTATGAAACATGTTTTATAAAGCACAAATTGATGAAAAGTGTCATAGAATTTATGAAACATTTCTTAGAAACTATGAAATGCATTTCTTCATTCAAAAAAATTTTGTCATAAAAATTCATTATTTTACATAATATTATGTATAAAAATTTTCATAGATTTTATGAAGAAACTTCATTAATTTTATGAAATAGTTTCATAAATAGTAATAATGTATACTGAAGTTTCCAATATGAACAAAAAACCAATCAACACACACCATCATTGCGAGAGACTTTACAATGAGTCTTTGACCAAAATCAGGGTAAATACTTATGTCGGAGGTAACAAACGACAAATGAAAATTACTAGCATTCAACCGAATAAAGCCGACACACTAAAGATGTAGTTATATGTTATGCAACATTTCATAAAAACTATGAAATCCTTCATTATATTTATGAAGACATTTCATAATAAAAATATTTTATTGGTTATGACATATTTCATAATATTTAAGAATTGTTACTACGCAATCATTCTTTGATTTCGTTTTAAAGGGTGATTTTTTAAGAGCTTGATAACTTTTTTTTTAAAAAAAACGCATAAAATTTGCAAAATCTCATCGGTTCTTTATTTGAAACGTTAGATTGGTCCATGACATTTACTTTTTGAAGATAATTTCATTTAAATGTTGACCGCGGCTGCGTCTTAGGTGGTCCATCCGCTTAGTCCAATTTTGGCATTTCCACGTTTTTGAGTAACAGAGACCCAATTGGTGCGAACGGCGACGAATCGAAAATTGGTGGTCATCATTAACACTGGCCGATACAGCTGCGATATTTTCTTCAGTTCGCACTCTACGTAAGCGTGTTGGTGGTTTAATGTCCAACAATGTAAATTTGGTGCGAAATTTAGTCACAATAGCCCGAATAGCCGCTTCAGTGGGTCGATTAAACTGACCATAAAATGGAAGCGCGCAATGAACTTTCTTAACAGAGCACGCATTTTGATAATAAAATTCAATAATTTGCAAGCGTTGTTCGTTTGTAAGATGATTCATGATGAAATGTCAAAGCATACTGAGCATCTTTCTCTTTGACACCATGTCTGAAATCCCACGTGATCTGTCAAATACTAATGCATGAAAATCCTAACCTCAAAAAAATCACTCTTTATTTATGATTTTTTCATACATATTAAGAAAAACTTCACTAAATTTATGAAAAACCTTTTATGAAATCGCTTCATAAATATTGTGAAGGAAAAATCTTTCAGTGTATGTACGTGACCGACCACTTTTACGGAAGTTACATATAGAGCCTTAAGGTATGGTTTTAAAAGGAGCACTCAGAAAAGTCCTTTAAAAGAGCCCAGCCAGTATGATTGATGTATTTGTTTAGATCTCTAATATCAATATATTGTCACAAACGAATAGTAAATTTTTCCAGAGGCTCCTGTTCCATGGATTTATCAACTACATCCTGAGTACACCGATGTTAGTTTAGGATTTCATTGAATTAGTTTTAGGATTATTTTTCTTTCATTGGAAAAAATGTACACCGTTTACCATGCTCATATTTCTACAATACTCTGCTGATGACATTCGAAGCTCTATTACAAATGCGCCTATGGTAGTGAAATATTCAAATAAGTATTTCTTTTTTTGCGGCCTTCTAATTTGTTGTTTTCATTTTGGCAACTAGTAGGATTCACTTTGTTTTATTAAATTTATTACTTGTTTTACATACATTTACAAAATGTTTGGCACCCTGGGCACAACATGCAACACGGTTCAAAATATAAAATCAGAAAATAAAATCTCATGTATCACAAGCATCTCAACAAATGTGTACAAACCATCAGCACAATTTTGCTTTTAGTTTCGGACGTTGTGTAAACACTTCAATTAACACAGCAAACAAACAACATGAAATTTGGCGGTTTCCAAACAAAAGTGGGCTGAACACAATACTAGTATCGGGGAAATGCAAAACATGTAATTAAATGAGCATATACATAGAAATGTCATCGCTATTATTAAGTTCTCCGATTGAAAAAAATTAAAATGAACTTAGAATAACTGTTGGAAAAAATTCAAATATTTGGTCAAAAGTAGCATGTAATGGCCCCATCCAAAACTAGCCAATACAAAGCAGGTCTTCAAAAAATGCATAACGTGAATTGTATTCTGGAAACAAGGCGAGGAACTAAAATCCTGCCTGAGGCTTACCATTTGAGCATTTGTTTGCAACATCCAAATGGAAGCGAGATAGACCCATTATTAAGAATACCGATCGGCTTAGAATCACTTTTTGAATCGATTTACCCATGACCGCACGTCAATCTGTTCTTGCCATCAAAATACAGGTCACAATTATTGTCCGATTCTAACAAAAATTGGCATAAAAAATTGCGACCCAAGGACGAAACCTGTTTGGAGCAAACCGGTTCAGATTTAGATATAGCCGCTCTACAAATGTTGATCACGATTTAAATTTTTCCGCTCTAGAAACCACATATTTTACTCGATTTGCTTCAAATTTGGCACAGTACCTTAAAGTCAACTGGAAACATCTATGATGAAAGTGGACCAGATCGGTTAAGATTTGGTAATAGGTCCATATTTAGATCACATATTTTAACCAATTTTCTTCAAATTTGGAGCAAAACCTTATATTTAACCTAGAAACATATGTGGTAAAAGTGAGTTAGATCGCTTCAGATTCAGATATAGCTCCTACACAAATTTCGCTCTCGATTTGACTTTTTCCACCTTAGATACCACATATATAGTGTCCATACAAAAATCGCACTGTCATGAAGAACATGTATATTGTTCCTCATCGTAAAGAGAAGCAACTCAGGTTTGGCTGGATTCACAGCATGCCCACTATCCCAGATTTAAAATACCTTGTTTCGCTATGAGACAACGTAGTTATTATTGCACAAGAGTGTATGTTATTGAATGGAACTTCTATATATAGAATGGCCCATTATGAATTCCTTATTGGTAATAAGAGAAAACGACTCTTCAAGTACTTAAAAAATTGAATTTGAAGTGAAGGCGTAATGGTTCTAATCAAATGACAACATCATTATATTCGGAGTCTACATCACTTCGTACTTTTTAGGGGTAATATGGGAGAAGATAGTTCATCTCTCCAAACAAACGTCTGAAATTGAAATCATGAAATTCGTATTATACAAAATGGCGCATAAGTAAGTATATGATTTATTTAATGAATAATTTATTTAACGTTGATATTTCTTAAACTTAGATTACTCTTTGAAAATATATTCACATTATGATTTGAAGATGATATATTTAAAATGTTGTCCATCTACCTGGCATGATCTATCCACAGCTTTTTCTAATATATAATATTTCTCAGAATATCAAGACCGGATCTCGGATATTGACCTTTTGCTTTTGGATGGTTCTTGGCTTGCTGGCACACATCTTAGTCTCCAAGAAAAAAATGGCGCTATTAAATCAGGCAGACTCGGTGGTTAGTTAAAATTAGAAACATTCGATATTATTCAATCGCCAAAATTAGAACAGAATGTGGTTTTAACTCGTAAGTCAATTGAATTTTGTAAAATTATTTGCACAGGCCGCATAGAAATTACCAACTCCTAATAATGTCGCCTGATGGAAGTTTCGTGGTTATCCTCAATACTTTCTTGCAACCGAGCAACATATAAGACAGCCTCGTTATGCCGAAAACGCTGAATCAATGAACATGAGTGAATAAATATGAAATGAATATAGATATGGTATTTGAGTCCGAATAATCGAATGCTGACTTTCAAAATAAAATTGCTGTGTCGTTCAATTACAAATTTCCAAAATTTGTTTTAAAAAGTTAATTCTGAAAAATAGAATAAAAAATACGCAAACAAAAATTACATTATTTGCGATCCCACGGCAGCCGGTTCTACGTACCGGATTGACCCGAAGCAGTACATCTTCGGCCAAGGGCTGCCACCTCAGTACTACGTGTTTTATGTTCGTCCATTTTTTCGTCCTGGGAGAGGCACATCCCGAAGTGTCTGCTCCGTATTCTTCTGGTCCGTGCCGGGACCGAACAAAATCCCGGACCATGGTTCTGTTCTGTCTGTCGGAACCGCATTCATCACCGCTCAACATCAGTAAGGTGTAACCGATGTATGGAGTGGGTACATCTCAGGGGTTGTTCCGGACTTAACGCCATCAGGGAGTACAGCGAAACGGACTACGTTGCAGCATGCTGTGCCTCAGTATCCCGCAGTGCGTCACAGGAGTCGCTGTCGTCATTGTCGTCGTCGACGGCATCGGTTTATGGGACGCCACCGCAATCTCTCCCTCAGCAATATCAACAAGCACAGCATCTAACACCACATATTGCTGTACCATCCCCTGAGGATGTATCCTTTTTGCAATTTAATTGCAATGGCCTCCGTGGTAAGATCTATGAAATTGTAGACTTTATGAATCGGAAGAAGATCAAGGTCGCTGCGATCCAGGAGACAAAGCTGAGCGACACATGCAGCTTGCACAGTTGTCAAAGATACAATGTGCTACGTAAGGATCGCACCAGAAGTGGAGGTGGGGTCTTGCTTTCCTAATGCACCATTCTGTGCAATACAGACCTATCTCGCCTGAGCTTGACTCTAGAGACCCATACATGGAATGTATGGGGGTAGCAGTCAAGTCTGGGACTGCCGAGATAGAGCTGTATAACGTATATATACCGCCGATTGCTAGCTGTGCGCCGCGTTATTTGCCGGACATTAGTCCTCTACTACAAGGCAATAACCGCGTGGTCGTAGGAGACTTCAATGCCCACCACGAACTATGGCATTCTCTCCTACCTAATGACCAGCGGGGCATAGCTTTGGCTGAGCAAATAGATGGCTCTACGTTCTGCACAGTGAATGAGGACGCCCCCACACGGATTATGGGTGACTGCAGCAGCTCGCCAGACATCACTATAGTGTCGCCTGGTCTGATAAATGACGTTACCTGGCAGCCCGTCATATCACTGGGTTCAGACCACCTCCCCATAATCATCTCCATTGACAGACCACCCGAATTCATAACATCTGAACGCCGTACTTTCCTTAACCAGAGGAAAGCGGACTGGAACGGGTTCAGAGAATTTACCAACAGCAGCTTCAGTGAGCTACCCATCTCCTCAGATATTCGGGTAGCTGAGAAAACATTCCGAGGCATCATCAACGCAGCAGCCGCTCGCTTTATTCCTGCTGGTCGAATACCTGAAATACGACCAAATTTCCCAGCAGAGGCAGCGGGACTCGCAGACGAGCGTGATGTTATTCGTCGATCTAATCATGGCGATCCTAGAATCAGGGAATTGAATCTAGAGATTGGTAGGAGGGTCAACGAATATAAACGGAATAAATGGCTGGAACACTTGAAGCAATGCAACTTAAGTTCCGGAATCAGTAAATTGTGGGCAACGGTTAAGTCACTCTCGAACCCCGGCAAGAGAGATGACCGGACGGCAATCACATTTGGTGCTACCACTGTGACAGACCCGAAGAGGTGCGCGTGTTATTTTAACCGGCAATTTATAGAGCACCCCGAGAGTGATAAGGCGAAAAGGAGTATCATGCGTCGTATTCATGATCTCCGAGCCGAGGAGGAACCACCACAATTTACAGTTGGCGAAGTTGCAGATGTCATCCGTAGCGCAAAGGCATCAAAAGCGCTAGGCCCCGACGGAATTTCCATGTTGATGCTGAAGCAATTGGACATACCGGGAGTAGAGTTCCTGACGAAAGTCCTCAACTTGTCCCTGACCACTCTAGTAGTACCCGAAGTCTGGAAAATGGGCAGAGTGGTCCCGCTACTGAAACCAGGCAAGGACTCGAGCAAGGGAGAATCGTACAGGCCGATTTCCCTTCTCTCGCCAGTAGCGAAGACACTTGAGGCTTTACTCCTCCCGAGCCTGATTGGACATTTTCCAATTGCTGATCATCAGCACGGATTCCGTAAGCAGCATAGTACGACTGCTTTGCACGCCATCACCACACACATAAGCCGCGGCCTTAACCAGAACAAGCCCGGTGATAGGACAGTCCTCGTGGCGCTTGACTTATCGAAGGCTTTCGATACAGTCAGTCACGCAGCGTTATTTGAGGACATCGCCAACACGTCCCTCCCGAATAGTTTGAAACGTTGGATCGCGAATTACATGTGTGGGCGCCAGTCGTATGTTGAATTCCGGAATAAGAAGTCCAAACCCCGTAGAGTGAAACAGGGAGTTCCCCAAGGAGGGGTGATATCTCCGGCACTGTTCAACCTCTACCTTTCTGGAATTCCAGCACCACCTGACGGCGTTGAAATCGTATCTTACGCTGATGATTGTACGATTCTGGCGTCGGGCCCGTCAATCGATGACATATGCGGAAGGTTAAATGTCTACCTCCCTGATCTTGCCAATTTTTTCACTGCGAGGAAGCTGAAAATTTCCGCCACCAAATCAACGGCCACACTCTTCACTGCATGGACAGCGCAGGTGAAGGAGCAATTGAACGTGATAGTCGATGACACCATAATTCCGACCACCAATTACCCCAAAGTTCTTGGTGTCACGTTCGATAGCCTCTTCAGATCTAGCGCGCATACCACAGCTATCTGCAACAAGATGAGAAGTAGGAACAAGGTCCTCAAGTCGCTCGCCGGCAGCACTGGGGGAGCTGACAAAGAAACCTTGTTGACCTCTTATAAAGCGATAGGCCGGTCAGTGGCCAACTATGCAGCACCAGTGTGGTCACCGAATGTGAGCGAGACGCAGTGGAAAAATCTACAGACCTGCCAAAACGCCGCCCTGCGAACTGCAACAGGGTGCCTCCTCATGTCTCATGTGGACCACCTACATGAGGAGGCGAAGATCATACCCGTGCGACGACACAATTTCCTGTTGTCGAAGCAGTATCTGCTTGGATGTTACCGTCGTAGCCACCCCAATCACCACCTCGTGGACAGGCTACCTCCCCCCAGGCAGATAAGGAAGGATCTTCATGATCTAGAGCGTGAGGTCCAACGTTATAAAAGGGAACCTCTAAATCAAAGTGCATACCAGGCAGGTCTTAATGGCATTCACTCTGATGCATGAATACTTTTAGGGATAAAATTGGAATGGAGGGATGCAACCAATACCAAGCAAGCGGCTGTAGCTAGAAACATGAAATTAGGTTGTAAATTCCAATGAGCACAAGTTATTTTCGTAAACAACTTATGTCTTGACCTTGCTCAGCTCTCAAGGGGAAAGTGCATGGATGACACAACTGCACTCAAACTCTTAGCATGGTTCACTGAGAGAGCGTTTTACCGTATTGAAAAATAAGTAATGCACGCTTGACTTTTATCAAAATTTATATCTTCCAAATGACAACGGTAATTTTTTTTTTTGTTTTTCTCAAAAAATTTAATTTCAATTTAAAAGCTTTACACGTTATATAAATGAACTTCTAAAACTTCAATATTATTTTGCTATAGATCTTCCCAACAAAATGTTGTATAAAATTCTATTCGTTCTAATGGCGCTGGCTTCTCTGACCATAACTACTGAGGTATGTCCAGATGAGATCATTATCTGAAATATGATCTCTCATCCGACAACAACGTTTTATTTAGGCCGCAAAAAGGCGTTATATCGTGGAATTGCACAACTTAACATGTAATACCTTCAGAGCTCCGGTCCAACTGTTCGAATGTGATCTTACGAAAGTGGCCACTAGTCGCTACGCCATCAATGTAAATATTACATTTGATCCTCAAGTGGCCGATGATGCCGAGCTTCGAGTGTTGATTCACTACCAACTACCCAAGAGCGATAAAGTTGTGAAATTTGTAGATCTTACGCTGAAGGTATGTGATTCGCTGACCCAAGCAATGAATATGCCCCTGGCAAAGAATATTATGCAGGAGTTAAGGAGCAGCAGTAATTTTCCCTATTCGTGTCCCCTCAAGAGTGTGAGTAAACGTCGTAGAAAAGTGTCGACGCGATTAATTAATTTATTATCCCGGCAGAACTTCTGGTACAAAATGACCAACTTCACTGTTACCGATGAAACCCTACCCGTCTACGCACCCTTGATAAATTTCAATTTTACCTTTAGCCTTTACGAAAACCAGAAATTGCTTATGAGAAGTCTGTTGGAAGGGTCTACTGTTGCGAGATTGTAACTGCAAGATGTTCGTTTTGTGATCTATCCGCCAGTCGTCCGTCCGATTCTATCCGTCAGTCGTCCGCATTCTGGATGTACCGTCTATCACTATGGAATAATCTTCAAATATCAAACCGGCAGCCCCACTTAACATTGTATGTGTATATGTATATTATTGAAATAATTCATAAATCAAGTTAATATTGTTTGATCCCTCAAAATAAATCAAAATTGAACTGGCCTACAGAAGCAACAACCAAGCAAAAATAACTTTATTGGTAATACTACACAACTAAGAGAAAAAAATCCGGTATCTCAATTTTTGAAGATTTTACGCAACTTTCATTGTGAAGGGTTTTTATGAAATTTCAGTTATACGTATAACACTGTCCGACAGTCCATATTATACTTGAACCAAATGATATGCATCTGAAACTATAGGTGGAATAGTGTTGGCGTTTTTAGTTTTTCATTTTCTCATTCTGACTACAATTTCCAAAGGATAAAAATTTTTAATAATCAATTTTTTGGTGCAGTATGGTTATAGGTCCTCCACAAATGTCCCTCCTATTATGCTATTACCGCCGTAAAATCTGCATTTGGCATCGGGTCTTGACCATGATCTGGAAGATCATGTCTTATTTTTTATCAGAATATGGGCCGCTGTTTTCATATTACCTCCACACAACGGTCCCTTCAATTTTCATAATTACAAGCGGAGCATAACACAAAGATATAGCTCCCGCTCATACATTCCTTCCGATTTCTTTACATAGCATTAAAGATTCAACTTATTAAGCCAATCTTGATGCAAATAGTCGTTAGAAAATAATCCCTAGGCGCAATACTATGAGAAAGGATCACACCGATTTTCATATACACGCGAAATAAAATTCATACTTTAAAATTTGGTGAGTTAATTCAATTGTGGTCGGAAAAGATAATGGATTTCGAAAATGGAACGATATTTGATTTGTATTAGGGTTTGCATCTAGGGTATCAAACCGATTAAATTTTATTCCGTTAATCAAATATTTGTTCGAATAATCAGAAGTGGCCGATTTTCGAATAATTCGATTAATCCGTACCAAATAATCGAATATTCGAAATGTTATACTACCAAACATTTTTGGAGCGAAATATCATTTTGGAAAGTATAAATAATTACACACATTATATCTACCAAAGTTTGGGAGGCATCATTCATTTTTAATGAAAACTAGCTTTGCTAGCTCAGTATACAAAAGTCATGTAACTGAAGGAGAAAATATTATCGCTGAAATTAGCCTTATGGCCGAACTGAACGAAACAATAAAAATAATACAAATTCCGGCAAAAAAACGAAAAGTAGAATCGAATGTCATACAAGATGAATTTTTACATTTAGATAAATCGAAAAAAGAACTCAAAAACTTAATTACATGCTCTTCTTTCTATTGCTATGTCTTCAACAGTAAGTTAAAGAGTTTTTTTCGAATTCGAATCGCCTTAAATCCAATAGCTTTTTCAACTAAAACGATAAAACTTGAGTATGTGTTATATATTCCTATCAAAATCTAAACAATTAACAGAAAATTTTATTCGATTAATCGAATATACCAATAAGAGCTGTCGACTTTATTCGGTTAATTAGAAATGTTGTATTTTCGAATATACGATTAATCGAATAATCCAAAAGTACGAACAATTGGATACCTTCTTTGCATCCCTAATATCACGGGAATTTTCATATTTTCTGTTCCCCGTATCCAGGGAAATTTGTGTGCACATTTTTCACCACGTTCCCACTATAAAATTGTAAGTTATGCCAAAATTATTTAATAAAGTTCACTTTTATTTAGATATTTGCTTTTTGTACCCGGCGTTGCACGGGTTTTCGTCTTCTTATGTATGAAACTTTGTATGCTGGCAATTTTAGTTTTTTATATTTATACACTCCACGAGAGTATTATGTCTTTGTGCATTTGTTTGTAACACCCAAAAGGAAGCGAGATATACCCATTGTTAACTATACCGATCGACTTAGAATCACTTTTTGAATCGATTTAACGATGTCCGTCCGTCCTTCCGTCTGTCCATCTATTCTTGTAATCAAAGTACAGGTCGCAATTGTAGCCAGAACCAAATGAAACTTTGCACAACAAAGTTTTTCGGGATAAGGACGAACGCTATTTAATTTGAAGAAAATCGGTTCAGATTTGGATATAGCCCCCATACGAATTTCACTCCCGATTTGACTCATTTCACTCTAGATACCACATATTACAACAGATTTTCCTCAAACTTGGCAAAACATCCTACATTTCAACTAGAAACACCTATGGTGAAAATTGGTCAGATCGGTTCAGATTTAGATATAGCCCCCGTACGAATTTCACTCCCGATTTGACTCTTTTCACGCTAGATACCACATATTACAACAGATTTTCCCCAAACTTGGCAAAACATCTTACATTTCAACTAGAAACGCCTATGGTGAAAATTGGTCAGATCGGTTCAGATTTAGATATAGCCCACATACGAATTTCACTCCCGATTTGACTTTTTCTGCTGTAAAAACCACATATTTTAACAGATCTTCTTCAAAATTGGCAAAACATCTTATATTTAAACTAGAAACACCCATGAAACAGACCAACTGATCGGTTCAGATTTAGATATAGCCCACACACGAATTTCACTCCCGATTTGAGTTTTCCGCTCCAGAAACCACATATTTTAACAGATTTTCTTCAAATTTTGCAAAATATCTTATATTTGCATGAGAAGCACCCAGAATGAAAATGAGTCAGATCGGTTCAGATTTATATATAGCTCCTATACAAATTTCGCTCCCGACTTCATTTTTCCGCCCCAGATCCCACGTATTTTCATCGAATTACTTAAAGAACCTATTGTGAAATGGGTCACTTCATTCCATGTTTGGATATAGCCGTGATACATATATTCTTTTCGATTTGACAAATTGAACCAGGACGTATTAGCCTATGATTAGGAAACATACAAAAATTCTTCCCGTTTTCACTTTTTTCCGAATTGAATTGTATTCGGTTAGAAAGTGGAGTGTATCATATAGTCGGCCCCGCCCGACTTTAGCCTTTCCTTACTGGTTTTACTTATTTATTTAAATTCATAAGTTACATTTTTAAAATATAAAAACTTCATGAAAATTTAAGTAATTTTTTCAGTGTTTCTTTAAAGAAAATGAAACATTTAGAAGAAACATTTATTAGTGAGTTAATTAATAATGGTAATTATTTCTAAGAATGTATCGGAATGTAGAATGTCATCGGAATGCGTGGTATAAGGACATATTTTCCTTTTGATTTTCCATTTAAAATCGTTGCTTCAATGACGTTGGACATTAGTCTCTTGACAGCAATTCTAGTTCAATTCCACAATCGAGGAGGATTAACATTCAAATTTTTAGAGATAACATGAGTGGCGGAATTCCTGGAAGGTTCAAAGAATTTATAAATTCACTTGTATAGTTGACAACTTCATCCGCATTCATGATACTGTCCATCAATTTGTAATGTGTGCAATCACCTAGAAATTTGTTCCAGAATTAAATTATTGATTGCATTATATAGCACGAACGTAAAACCACTCTTTTGTGGGAATGCTTTCTCGATTAATTGCTGAATTGATTCCTGAATGACATTTTTTACCAACATCCAGTATATGTTTCGAAAATATAGCTGATGAGCCATCGTGATGCAGCTGTACACGCATATCGGTTGTCAGATTAAATTTTGTACATCTCGCCAGAGATGCTGGTGCTGATTTTGGAATTAATGGAAGGGTATGTCGGAAGTCTGCAGCTAGTAAAATAAGGGTTCCGCCGAATGGTTGTGTATTTGATCTTAAATCTTGAAGCGCATCTAGGGATTTATTATATGCCATGGTGCAGTCATCCCACACAATCAGCTTACATGTTTTGAACATTTTCGCCATGCCTGAACTTCTGTCAATATTACAGGTTGGAGAATCGGCAAATTGCTATTCCATGGCAATGTCAACGCTGAATGTGCCGTTCGTCCTCCATCCAATAATGTAGCAGCAATACCGGGGGAAGCAACAGCTATAGCTATCCCATTTTGAGAGCGGAAGTGCACTAATACAAAACTGATGAGAAAGGTTTTAACTTTGCCTCCTGGTGCATCGAGAAAAAAAGGCCGTCGCTCTCATTTGTTACTGCAGTTATAATTTTGTCAAAATCCACTTGTTGCTTTGCAATTAATAGAGGTTTTTTGTTGCGACATCAAACGCAAGCCTTCAACATTGAATTGCCGTTCTCATAGCAAATCTCGATCAGTAATGTCGAGGGTAGAACGTTCAGGCACTACCATTCCAAGTTGATTAAGAGTTTTGTTGCTGCTAGGCTAGGCATATGTCTAAAAATTTTATCAGCGTATCGTTAGAAATGTTAATCGCAAATGATATAGAGTCGTAACGGTGCGATAATAATGCAAAATGTTCTCACTCATACCCTCTTTGAATTTTTTCCACAGGTCCTTTGGGTTAGATGGCGAGCAAGTTCTTAATATTATCGCAAACAAAGTTCGTATCTGGAGAGGATGATAGCTGACAGAAGCATACATTAATGTGGTCTCCCAGTTTCTGACACGCCTCTCTAAACTGCTCTTAAATTTGAAACTGAAGTGGGTTCCCTCACGTTAACTAATAACATTCTCAAGTAGAGATGGGCGCGACTCACGTGATTCACGCGTGAATCACGCGTGATCGTGAGCAAAATTTATTTTACTCACGTGAGCGTGCGTGAACGTGGAATGGAAGTACTTCCGCAGGAAGCACATTTTAATCGAATCTAAATGCGCATTTTCCCGCTTTTGTGGAGTTCTTTTAAACAACTTCCAAAAAAGTCGATAATATGTTAATATACCGTAACATTTTACGAATAACATTTTCACAAGTGTATGGTAATGAATTTTTAGTATGGGGACACAGAGGTAAGGTGTCCGTTTTGAACCCAGAAGGTCTCGGGATCGATGCGTGGCTCGGGAAAAAACTTTTTTTGTTATTTTTTATTACTTTTTTAAATAAACATGTGTAATTTTGTAAATTTAACCTATTTAAAATTTTTTGCTTTAAAAAATACAGATTTATTGCTTTATTAATGTATTTCAAATATTTATTTTTTTATTAGTATTAATACTACATAATATTAGTAAAATTAGTTAGTCTTAATTTATTTAATTTAGTTTAATATAAATTTGCGTTATATATTAATTCATTCTAAATAAATATTTTGTTGAGTTTCCTATTGTTAGAGTGCCGGATAGCGGCGGATATTTTAAAATAGAAATGGAAACTCGTGGAAAAGTGGTTCCTTTGCAACTACTTTATAATAACTTTTAAGTCTTTCAAAATAAAGGACACACATCTTTGAGTGATTTTTGCTGGGTATATACTTCTTAACCATAGTTAATTTACTATATTATTAATTTCTTAAAAAAGAATAGAAAAATATTATTTATGGAAATTATTTGCGTGATTTACGTGAATCACGTGATTCACGCGTGAATCACGCGTGATCGTGAGCAAAATTATTTTTACTCACGTGAGCGTGCGTGAACGTGAGTAGAGAAAAATTCTTCGTGCGTGAGCGTGCGTGATTCATTTTTTTTCCTTCGTGAGCGTGCGTGAACGTGAGTCAAAAATCACTCACGCGCCCATCTCTATTCTCAAGCAATAACAATCTGCGCTGTTTGGGTGTACGTTATAAACACGACCCAATGCATATGAAGCGTAAACATTTTGATACCCATCTACTGGAACACCTTGCTTAGTTCGAGTATGAGGAGAGTGAATCAATGTATTTTGTTGTAGTTTTAAAATATAGTTTTTGTGAGCGGTGTTATGCCCATTTGTCGTGTCTTCCCCTATTATAGCCAGAAAACATTCCCTTTCCACAGGCTAGATACAGTACCATTTTCAAGAGAATCCGCCATTCGTTACGTGTTTTGTGATAATTTTAATATATAGTTGGTGAGGGCAGTCTCACGTCCATTTGTATCATGACCATTGTATACTCACCATTCAGAAACTCTGAATCTCTGTTCAGAAGATGTCACAATAAATTTTTCAAGAGAATCAGCACTTCGGAATGTGTTTTATGATAGTTTTGAAATATAGTTTGTGTGGGCGGTGCCACGCCTCTTTTTCGTGACCTAGTATATCCTGGAACCATCCCTTGCCCAGAAGTTAGCTGCAGTAAAATTATCGAGCGAATCCACCCATCGGTATGCCTTTTGTGATAGTTTTAAAATATTTTTTGTGTGGGAGGTACCACCCCCTTTTTTCCTATCATGACCTAGACTATCCAGGAACCATCCTATGTCCAGAAGATAGATACAGTAAAATTTTCAGGCGAATCGGTCCACCGGTTTGGCGTCCTATACGCAACATACAGACACACATTGATTTTTATATATATAGATTTGTCAGCTAGTCGATACAAATCGGTTATGGTAATTTATTTCAGATAATTTATTTTCAGAGTTTTTGATATCTTTATGAATAAAGACCGATATATTCTTTTTTTTTTCTTAAAAGCTAACTTCTGTGGAAAAATCGTACTGGGGTTATGTACAATTTTACTAATAAATTTTAAAAAATATCCATACAATCTATGTATTGAAAAAAAAAAACAATATTATCGCCTCAAAATATAAATTTAAGTTTTCGAAACTACAGGGAAGTTAGGGAACCGACTGATTAACAACTAATAATAAATCTCTCAAGTGTGCAATATCATTCAATATCGCGCTCACTTTCTGCGATGACCGTCAGTTGTGGGCACAACCGACGAGTTCACTAAATTTGCCACATTGTGATTCCCGTAAATAGTATAGTCTGTTTATACCCTACACCACAGGGTATAATGTCTTTGTGCATTTGTTTGTAACACCCAAAAGGAATCGAGATAAACCCATCTCTTTCCGCTCTAGAAACCACAAACTTTGACAGATTTTCTTCAAATTCGACAAAGCAGCTTATATTTCAACTAAAAACAGCTCTAGTAAAATAGGATAGATCGGTTCAGATGTATATATAGCTCCCATACAAATATCTCATCCAATTTGACTCTTTCAGCTCTAGAAACCACAAACTTTGACAGATTTTCTTCAAATTCGACAAAACAGCTTATATTTCAACTAAAAACAGCTCTAGTAAAATAGGATAGATCGGTTCAGATTTATATATAGCTTCCATACAAATGTCTCATCCGATTTGACTCTTTCAGCTCTAGAAACCACAAACTTTGACAGATTTTCTTCAAATTTGGCAAAACAGCTTATATTTCAACTAAAAACAGCTCTGGTGAAAATGGGTCAGATGAGTATATATATATAGCTCCATTACAAATTTCGCTACTGAATTTATTATTTCCGCTCTAGAAATAGCATTTTTGTACAGATTTTCTTCTAATTAAGCACATCAGCTAATGTTTCAAATAGAAATTACTATAGCGAAAGTGGGTCACATCGGTTCAGATTATATATAGCTCCCGATTTGATTCTTTCCGCTCTAGAAACCACATATTTAACACTCCATAAAATTTGGGAAAGCGTCTAATATTTCAACTAGAAAACCATTGCTAAACATGGGTCACATCGGTTCACATTTGTATATAGCACCCATTCAAAGTTTGTATTCAAATACAGATAGAAGTATGGAATTTGTAGAATATTTTCCTCTTATAGGTGCATCGTATATCAGCCGGTTCAAATGTAATGACCTTTTTATATCCTACACCATAGGGTATAATGACTAAGTGTAGGGTATCATATAGTCTGCCACGCCCGACTTTAACCTTCCTTACTCGTTTTCCATTGATTTTTTTTTGAAGCGGGGAGATTTCTCTACAAATCGGAAGGCTGTTAGTTTTTATAAATCCTTTAAAACTTGATTTCAATATGTTTTATGCGAAATATAATAATATACTTTATTAATATTCGAATCATTTATTCGAAAAATAAATATGTTGACGATTTCCCGTCATGTCACGGGATCGAAAAAATAATTCCCGTTCCCCGCGAAATGAAAAGCACGGGAAAATGTAAACCCTAGTTTGTATGCTCCCTCAATTGTGTGGAAGTCTGGAAAACTTTCTTCCCCAACAACGAATGAAAACACCACAATAATATATTTATGTCCTTTTCTCTGAAGATAGCTGCCTTCCTGTAGAATTATTTTGATGTATATATATCAAAGACTGTCAAAATTAATTAACTAATTTTAATTCAAAATTATAATTATAAAAAATCACAATTTATTTATCAATTATCGCTATTAACAAAACATAAAATAACACTGTCCAACAAATTAAGGCTTTTTGAATGGAACTGAATAGTGACGGTATAATTCTGAAAGGCATGCTGAGTGTACCATTTTTGCAGAATAAACATTATACTAATTAAAAAGTTAATGTCTGAGAGAATTCTTATTGTCAGAACTATGTATATTTTGAAATTTTGTGAGGATCATTTTTGTGGAAGATTCGATTATTTTGTAAAAACTCTCTACCCAACAGGTCCTTTCAGAATTATAGGCTCGCAATCAAAAAAGTCTTAATTTTTTGAAAATTGTAATGTGGGGAACGTCATAGTTTGCCATGCCTGAGCACTAGGGTTGCGATAGTGTTGTGTGGGAATTTTAGGAGTTCGATTAGGATACGCTAGAACCCCCTATTTGGTGAGGTTCGGAAAAAAATTCATGAGCTAAAAATGAAGAAGGTGGGGTGAGAGTAAGATGGAGCTCATCGTTGTCAAAAGTGAGAGAAAAAAATCCCTCGGAGTCGTCCCCAGAGGGTTTAAATATAAGACCCACGCTTCCGAAAGAGCCGTTGCATTAATAGATAGAGTGGTGGGAGCAAATTTTGCTTTTGTATGGGAGCCCCCCTTAAGCATTATAGAAAGTCTATCAACTTTTCCCTTAAGGAATCGATGTAGGGGGTAGGTATGTTTGGGGAAAATGTTAACGAAAATTAATGGAGGTCAGTCTTACATATCTCCCCTCTAGGGTCTACTGCGGGCAAGTTTGGCATTTCTTTCATAAAACCAGTAAGGAAAGGCTAAAGTCGGGCGGGGCCGACTATACGATACACTCCACTTTCTACCCGAATACAATTCAACTCGGTCAAAAGTGAAAACGGGAAGAATTTTTGTATGTTTCCTTATCATAGGCTAATATGACCTGGTCCAATTTGTCAAATCGAAAAGAATATTTGTATCGGGGCTATATGTATCGGGGCTAACATGGAATAAAGTGACTAACTTTCAAAATAAGTTCTTCCAGTTCAAATATAACGTTTGGTGGTCACTTCAAAGAAATTCGGAGAAAATGTGTTGTTTCTGGGGCGGAAAAAAGTCTATCCGGGAGCGAAATTTGTATTGGATCTATATGTAAATCTGAACCGATCTGACCCATTTTCACCATGGGTGTTTCTAGTTGAAATATAAGATATTTTGAAAGATTTGAAAGAAATCTGTTGAAATATGTAGTTTATACAGTGGAAAAAGTGAAATCGGGAGAGAAATTTGTGTGGCAGCTATATATAAATCTGAACCGATCTGGCCCATTTTTACCACAGGTGTTTCTAGTTGAACTATAAGATGTTTTGCCAATTTTGAAGAAAATCTGTTAAATTGGGATCGAAATTTGTATGGGAGCTATATATAAATCTGAACCGATTTGACTCATTTTCATCATGGGCGTTTCTAGTTGAAATATAAGATAGTTTGCCAAATTTGAAGACAATCTGATACAATATGTGGTTTCTAGAGCGGAAAAAATCAAATCGGGAGCGAAATTTGTATGGAGCTATATATAAATCTGAACCGATCTAACACATTTTTACCACAGGTGTTGCTAGTTGAAAAAGTAGATGTTTTGCCAAATCTGAAGACAATCTGATACAATTTGTGGTTTCTAGAGCAGAAAAAATCAAATCGGGAGCGAAATTTGTATGGGAGCTATATATAAATCTGAACCGATCTAACACATTTTTACCATAGGTGTTGCTAGTTGAAAAATAAGATGTTTTGCCAAATCTGAAGACAATCTGATACAATTTGTGGTTTCTAGAGCGGAAAAAGTCAAATTGGGAGCGAAATTTGTATGGGAGCTATATATAAATCTGAACCGATCTGACCCATTTTTACCACAGATGTTTCTAGTTGAACTATAAGATGTTTTGCCAATTTTGAAGAAAATCTGTTAAAATATGTGGTATCTAGAGTGAAAAGAGTCAAATCGGGAGTGAAATTCGTATGGGGGCTATATCTAAATCTGAACCGATTTTCTTCAAATTAAATAGCGTTCGTTCTTATCCCGAAAAACTTAGTTGTGCAAAGTTTCATTTGGTTCTGTGTACAATTGCGACCTGTATCGTGATTACAAGAATAGATGGACAGACAGACAGACAGACAGACAGACGGACGGACATCGCTAAATCGATTCAAAAAGTGATTCTAAGTCGATCGGTATAATTAACAATGGGTCTATCTCTCTTCCTTTTGGGTGTTACAAACAAATGCACAAAGACATAATACTCTCGTGGAGTGTATAAATATCAAAAATAGGCAAATGTATGGGGACCACCTTAAGGGTTGGAGTTGGAGGATAGGTGTGTTCTGAGAAAATATTGGAGATGAAAAAATATTGGGGGTTAGTCATACATTTTACTCCAGTAGGGGCCTCCTTGGACCAGTTAGAGTTGTGGGAGCAAATTTTTTAAAAATGTAGTTTTTGTATGGGAGCCCCATTACGGAGTGGACATAAGAGACTGGTATATTGGAGGAAAATGTTGGAGAAAGAAAATTAATCGGTGCCAGTCTTACATATCTTCCCTCTAGGTGTTTTACTAGGGTGCAGTTTTGAGCCTTTCCTTCATTAAATAATATAAAAAATTAAAAAAATGTGTAGGGACCACCTTAATGGTTGAAGATAGAGGGTAGGTACTTCTGAGAAAATATTGGGGTTTGGCTATATATTTGACTCCACTAGGGGCCTCCTTGGGGCAGTTATTAGTTATTGTATGGGAGCTCCATTAAAGAGTGTGGATAGGGGGTAAGATTGTTCGAAAAAATGTTAGGGAGGGAAACTTAGTGGAGGTCGGTCTTACATTTAACCTGGCTAGGGGACACTCCGGGACAGTTTTGGGCCTTACAGTCATAACAAAAATTGTAAAAAAAATCGTACGGGGGCAACCTTAAGGGTTGCAGTTGGAGGTAAGTATGTTCGGAGAAAATGCGAGGGTTGTAAAAATATTGTAGGTCCATCATACATTTGGCTTCACTAGCGGTCTAACTGGACCAGTGAGAGCGGTGGGAACAAATTTTATAAAAAAAAATAATTTTTGTATGGGAGCCCCTCCAAACGAGTGGTGATAGGGGTTATGTGCGTTCGTTGTTGGGGAGGGAAAATTAATGGGAGTCACTCTTACATTTAACCATTCCGAGGCAGTTTTTGGGACTTTTTGAGTGTTTTTACCCCTTTTCCCGAACCTTTTACCCCGATGAGCGCCCTCTTACTCTCACCCCACCATCCCCATTTTTTGACTCATGAACTTTTTTCCGAACCCCAAAAATTGCGCGTTCTAGCAAATCAAAATCGAAAAGTCGCGCACCCCTACTAGGTACACTCGCCACTACCATTCCACACCGCTCGCTTAGTCCCACTATACCCTGCTTTAATTTTTTCCCCATTTTCCACCTAAATCGAGTTCTGCATACTTCGGAGGTAGAGCTGCTACCGAAATAGTCATGTTTCAATGTACCCCTTGTTAGAATGCTCGTGGAGCGACATTCGTCGCTCAAATTGACGCCATTAAGTTGAATATGCCCTTTTTGAGCTTCTTCCCTCGTTAGCCCTGACCCAGACTTTCGTGGGTGTTGGATACTCCACCGTTGCGATGGAGGTGAGAGTAGGAATTGAGTGTAGAAGCCCACAGTATCTGTATTCTCTGTGTTTACAACCCATTAATAAAGTATCTATCAGTTGTATTAAATTTTAGGTTGATGATATAAGAAATTTAATTCTCAAATAAATTAAGAAATAACACTACTTAATCTCCATAGAATAGTGTAAAGTCAAAAGTCAAATTTGAAACGCTTCTATTTCAGTTCTGCTGTAGTTATGTACAGTCACTGTAATTTGCCTCATTTAGCCTGCAACATGTGTATAATAAGCTTAAATACATTTGGTCGTAAATTACCTGCTGTGCCCTAGTTTTCTTTTCCAGTACTGTTGTGCGGGGTTGTTAGCATGACTTGGTTTGAAAAATACAATAATTGCTCCAATAATACACATCATACCGGTAATTTTGATGTTTTTTGTTTTTCTTTTCCAACGTTTTGTTGGAATTTAAAATTTGTCCATCTGGCTGCCATATCAGTTGAAACAAACAAACTGCTCCATACACTCATTTCCAAGTATTTCTGCAATATTTTACTGAGGATCAAAATGTTGTTCAAACTTCTATTCGTTCTAATGGCGCTGAATGGTTTAACCACAATTGAGGTAAGTTCAGGCGCCACCTTGTGCAACATATGACCTCTATACTCCGCTATTGTTTTATTTAGGCCGGGAATCGTCGTTACAAGCTACAAGTCAACAGCCTAAATTGTAGCGCAACCAGTGCTCGCGCCAAGCTATTCGAGTGTGATTTAAAGAAAGTGGCCACAAGTCGCTATGCCGTAGATGTAAATGGTCTATTTGATCGACAAGTGGCCGAGGATGCCGAGGTTCGAGTGTTGATTCATTATAGACTACCACCGGCCGGTAGAGTTGTGAAATTTTTAGATCTTAAGATTAAGATATGCGATGCACTGACGCAAGCCATGAATATGCCCCTGGTAAATGGTATTATGAAGGAAGCTAGGAGGACCGGTAATTTACCCTATTCGTGTCCACTAAAGGGGGTGAGTAACTGTTTTAGATTAGTTTTGACATTTAATGCAATATTAATTCATTTGTTTTCCTGACAGAACTTCCTATACAAATTGGAAAATTACAGTCTTACAGAAGAAACTATACCCGCCTACGCACCATTTGTAAATTTCAATTTTTCCTTCAACCTATACGAAGGCCAAAAAAAGTTTGCCAGCATGCTGCTGGTCGGGGCTACTGTTCCGAGGACGTAACCGGAACATGCTATTAAAGAATAATTTTCGACTTTGTGCAACTCCCTCACTGACTGCCACTCCATCTATCTGTCCGTCCGCAGTCGGACTTCCATTTTGTAAATTTCAATTTCTCCTTCTTTCGGACTTCATGGAGTGGGATATCCAAAATATTGATCCGGCTAAACAAAATTACTTGTACATTTTTATTAAATAAGCTATGTAAAGATATCTATTTTTAAATTAATAATTTAATATAAACTTTCAAAGTAAACAGTCCGGCAAAAGCACACAATAATCATTATTTTCTCTTCAGTAAAGCAACAGTTTCCGGTGACGACCTTACATAGAAGTGCGGTACCACAGTAGGAAAATTTTGATATTTTGTGATGCTTCATTATTCATGCATTCCCTCTGGATCGATTTCCTCCTGTCGCAATTTCTTGCTTCCAGCTACAGACCAAATGCATGTACCCTTTGATACGAAAAGTACTAACTACTACTACTTATCGTAAAGAAGACTTAACTTAGAAGCTACTAATGCCCTGCTTGAATCATTTTGGCCCACAGACCTTCCCGGTAAGTTCACTCCAAAATTGGCAATTTTGCAATACAAAAAAAATACATTATCAAAATTTCTCAAATTGCAAAAAATCATCACAGTAGCAAAAAAAATGAAGTAGAAGTATTACCGCATCCCTACAGAAAATAAAGAAATGGCGACCATTTTAGTTTAAACTTCCAAATTTTGGAACATTGTTTTCGCAGACATCCAAAATCCAAAAATTTTGTTGCAATATCTCAATTGTTATAGATTTTACGTAATGTTCAATAAGAATTGGTTTTTCTATTTCATTGTGTGCAATGAAGTTCATAAAGTGCTTGTTTTGTCCTTTCCAAAATGGTATAACTTTTTAAAAAAAAATTGTTTTTTTCCTGCTACATACATAAATTACAATCGGCTATAAAAAAGTACTGATTATTTTTTGAAATTTCTTGTTTTATTGGAAAGGTTGAAATTCAATTTCAACCCAATTTTTCAGTACACTTTTGGTGGTTCCGGCTAGAAGCTCTTCAATGGCTGGTTTATCCTTAATGGCTCCCCACAGAAAAATAATATAAAGAGCTAAAAAAAATAAAAAGTAATGTTGCTTTACCTTTAAAAATCAAAGTAATCGGCAGTTCAAATTTTAAATGACCCACCCTGTATATGCTATTTTTCCAATGACCTTTTGATCTATTTTGTGGAACTAGAATTTGCTAACTGTTGTCCATACAAAGAATCATTGAAAGAGATTCTAAATATGGCAGAGACAATTGATGCGTTGAAACATGAATTCGAAGTTGTCATTGAAGAGATTCTAGTCAGAACAACCATAAATGTACTGAAAAATTTGATTGATCGGATGATGGTCATAGTTGAAATAAAATAATAAAACCTGCAAAATTTGAAAAACTTCCGATGTAAAATGTAGGTCATAGAGGGCTAATAATAAAAATGGGACCCATTTATAAGGGCACAACATTAAAAAGTGGACCATATAGGTCACTTTCAAATTAGGTATTCTTAGTTGAAATATAACATGATCTGCAAAATTGTATCGAGATCCAACGCACGATGTGGGTTCTACAGTTATAATAGAGTGGAAATTGGGGTCCAATTTTTATGGGGGTTATACCCAAATATGGACACACATGTTTGACTTTCATAGTACGTATTCTTAGTTGAAGTATAATATAATCTGCAAAATTTGATAAACTTCCGATGTAAAATGTGGGTCCTAGAGGGGTATTAATAAAAATGGGGTCCCATTTGTAAGAGCGCTACATTCAAAAGTGGGCCCTTATAGATCACTTTCAAAGCAGGTATTCTTTATTGAAATATAACATGAGCTGCAAAATTTGATCAAGATCCAGTGAAAGATGTGGGATCTACAGCGATAATAGTCCATTGAAGAGATACAAGCCGACCGATTTTAAGCCGACAAGCCGCTGCATGTTTCTGCACGAACTCCGCCGCCGCCGATTTCATCGACTTCAACCACGCCGCTGATTTCATCGGCTCATATCGACTTCAACTTAGATAACTATGCTGTTGTGAAATATATGGATTTTTCTTTGAATTTGGTATCCCACTATATGATGACGTCTATAGAAAGTTGAATGATTATGTTTTATTTGAAAGTCGAATTCATATAAGTCAATTCCAGTATGCGTGGCCATGTGTTCCTATAAATAAGAATAAACAACAGCTCCTCTATTGTGCTTCTTTAGTGTGTCAAAGTAGGTAGATTATTATCATTCTTTGGAAGGATTATGATATTCAAGATGTCTGGTCAAATCTGCCTCTCATGAAAAGCTGTAATTGCAAACATATTTATTAAATTCGTCCATATTATAAATTTTGGAAATGGATTCCCTCCCACTCCCAAAAAATAATTGTATGAGATAATAATATTAAATTATTGGAACATTGGCTAATATTAACGAATATTGAACTACTTGCCAAAAAAAATAAAAGAAAAGGTGTTAAAAACAAATACAAATTGTTCCTTCCATTTTCCCAAAATTGTCACATAAATTTGGGTGATCGAATGATAGAACGAGCCGGCAAATCAGCCGAAAGCCGCCGACCCATTTTGAACAGCGCCGATAATTATGATTCGGCTTGTAACTCTGGTTCATTGGGGTCCATTTGTATGGGGCCTACACCAAAACATTGACCTATATCAAAATAGGTGTTTCTAGTCTAATTGTAACACTGTGTAAGAAATTTGATCAAGATCCGCCGTAATATTGGAAATCGGAGGTACATTTTTTGGGGTAATATCACAAGCTGTTTCTAGTTCAAAATGAACACTATCCTGAAAATGTTGCCATGATCCCATGTAAAATGTGTATTCTAGAGCAGTAATAGTGTAAATTATAGGGATATTTGTATGGAGGTTATATCTAAATCTGAACCGATTTCCTCCAAATTCAATACCGATCGTCATTGGCCAAAAAGAATAACTTCGATTCAGCTGGTGATTCTAAGCCGATCCGTATACTTAAAGGTGGGTTTAGCTTGGCGTTACAAACATTTGGCGCGAAACTAACTTATAATACCCTAGTCCACGAAGTGGTGTAGAGTATAAAAATTGAGTATAAAGTTTTTCTAAATATGATCTCCAGTTGCATGTGTATATGGTCTGGTTTAAGTCCAATAAGTCGTTAATGGACGGGCTGAAAGTGCTAGATACTCTGAAAACTTAAGCTATCTTGAGGCACGTTTATACATTTTGGAAAAAAATCAAGATATATATGACTACTATAATTCGCTCAGCCGGATGACCAATTCTCATAAAAAATAATTTATTTTGAAAATTATCACCGGTTTCAAAGCCAAAAACATAATTATATCTACGGACGCAGCTGCTAAAAAATTTTTTGCCTTCAGATCCTCGATTAAAATTAACGAACAGCGATTATTTATTTATATTTTTATATGATGATGATACCCTCCATTGCCTACACCATTACAATTCGGTGAGGATTTTGGCAGGTGTTCTACATCATGGACCAATGAAACACACATTCACCGTGTATGTTTCCACATGAAATATAACGTGTTCTGATCAAACCTCTAAAAATATGATTTATCGAGAGAAGAAAAAGCCAAATCCTGAGCGTCATTTGTATGGGAGCTATATATATGCTGTAATACGCTGATCGCTGTGCTAAGGGTGAACTTTTTAGTCGCTGCCCTTTTTCTAGTCAGGTTACCCCTTTTTGATAATATTGGCTTGAACTTTGTGAATTGTTAGGTTTATTTAGCTTGGCTCTTGCCGAGATTATCAATGATTGAAATTCTTCGTTCTTGGTTTCAAAAACAAAATGAATCTGATTTTATTTGAGAAGATGTTGGGTTTATATACCCTAGTCTTCATCTTTCTTTTTACATTGTATATATCGCTTAATTATCTATACATCAATACAGTATTGCTTACATTCTAGATAAATTCTATTCAGCCACTATTCAGTTTCCTAGGTCAGTTCTTGCTCTACATTATCTGTGCGCCTGATACTTTTCGCGGCACATATTCAAAGTATTCCATACGGTGTCTAATTACACTCATGAGCCGGCGCTCCATAAAAATGTTTGGGTCAGCGGTTCTCTGGAAGAAACCAAAACGGTGAAGTGTGACGAGAAATGGATTGATCCAATTCGAGTGACGCTTTAGTCAGTCAACTCAAGTGTCAACGACATTAACCGTACTTTGTATTTATTAGGGTAACTGAAGAATAGCTGAGTTTTGTTTATTTCAGAAATACACTGAAGAACAAATGTGTGAGTACACTACACCCTCACCCTTAAGAAAAATCATACAATAGTGAAGCTATTTCATGATTTTCAGAAAATGATCGGGTTCTGTATTTGTTCGTCATTGTATTTTTTATAGAGTGGTATCATATTCTACTTAAGTGCTATGTTTTCTTAATTATTGTGCAATAAAATTGTTCGTGGAGAGAGAAAAAAGAAAAAAAAATATATGAAATGTTTGCTTATATTGTTAATTTGTAGTTGAATTTGTTTTATATAATTTGACATTGTTCTTATGTACTAATTTCTCCTTATCGTTAATTCTTATAAGTATGTTTGGTTCTAATACCTTCAATATTTCAAATGGACCTGAGTATGGTGCCATATTTTTCCTTCTATTTTCTACCTTTAGTAATACTAAATCGCCTATACAAAGTTTTAAACTCTTTCTAATCTGGTCTGACCGAATGTGTCGCCTAGATTTTACTGTCTCCAAAAATGATCTAGCCTTTTCCAGAGAAAATTTCATTCTTGCCTTCATTTCGTTTGCATAATTGTCGTAATTATAAATTTTCCCATGTGCCATTACCTCCTCCCCTGGTAATATTGCTAATCGTCCGTATACTAATTCAAATGGACTATATTCTGTGTCTACATGTGGTGTCGTGTTATAAGCGAATGAATAGTATGGTAACCATTCATGCCAATTTTCGTCGTTTACGAAAGATAGAAAATATTCATTCAATACTCTATGGTTCCTTTCCACTGTGCCTAGGGTCTCGTGGTGGTATGGGGTTGAGAATTTTTGTTCTATATTCAGAAGTGTGCAAACCTCTCTTAAAACCTCATTTATGAATTCTGTTCCTCTATCTGACTTTAGGGCATTGAATATCCCATACCTCAATATGACGTTCTCCACTAGAGTCTTTGCGATTGTCTTTGCCTCTTTGTTTTCCATTGGGCATGCTATTATGAATTTAGTCAATTCGCATTGTGTAGTCAGTATGTAACGGAATGCTTCTGAAGGTGGTAAAGGTCCGACAGTGTCAATTGTCATTGTTTCAAAAGTTCGTGTAGGGGTGTCGGTAATTGTCAGTGGTTCCTTCGTATGTCTTATCTGTTTGTTCCTTTGACATTTGTCGCAAGTGTTAACAAATTCTTTAACCATGTGTGCAAGGTTCTTCCATAGATACCGTTGTTTCAATTTCAGTGTGGTCTTTCTTATTCCGAAATGACCTCCGCATGGCGTTTCATGATGTTGTTTTATTAGTTTTATTTGATCTTGGTGATTTTGTATAAGCCGAGGCTTCGTGTATGTGATTATTGTGACGTCGCTTGCTACATCAGGTAGCTCATTAAATTTTTTAAAAAATTCCTCTTGTGGAATTATTTCAAATATATCATCACTGTTCTCTAGACAGTATTGGATAGTTTTCATTGACTGTGGTTCTTCCGAATCATCTTGATGATTGGGACGTTTAACAAGTCTTTTGTTGAGTTCTTTTCGTAGCATCTCCATGAAATCGTCGGAACGACATGAAACTTCACTACAGTAGACTCGTGTTTCATTGTTTAGGTCATCTGGTTCTACTTTGACCATTTTCGTGTTTGTTTTGATTGTTTCAAATTTTAGTTTGCGCGCCTTTTTTATATCATTAATTGATGTGCAATTCCACATGCGAAGTCGTTTAAATTTGCTATCAATGTTTTTATTTTTGTCTTCTTGCTCCTGTTGTTTTGTCTTGCTTCTTGTTATGACAAGCGTTTTCTTTACCGTCTTGTCCTCATTTGTGGGAATCATGTTCTTTAGTAAATCGGAGTCAATCTTTATTCTTGATAATGCATCAGCGTTTGTGTTGTTTTTTCCTTGTGTAAGTCCAGTCAGTTGGTTAAGAATACCGTTCGCTATCCTTCTTGGTTTAAAAATCGTTTTTAAATGTGTCAGTACCTGTTCAGTAGTAGTGGGGCTTCCTAATTGTCTGATCCTGTTCTGGATCCTAGTGTCAATACGATTAGTGTAAACGAAGTTAAAGAAACTAATCTTCTTTCCGTCCGATAAAGTACTATCTATTAGCTTGATCGTTGATATGAAATTATCCAGTAATTTTCGGTCGCCCGTGAACACCGGGATGATTTTCATATATTCTATCAATTCCTTCGTGTCCATCTTGTCACTTTGGTCCAGCACTAATTTCCGTGTTTCCTTACTGGTTTCCTGTCCTAATAACTCTAGTCCCTTTCTTTTATGTTGTTCCAACAGTCCAATATATTCAGTTCTAAGCACCTTGAAATCACTCAGTCTGTGTGCTCTATCCTCGTCCGTATATTCAGTTGATGATAAAATCCGTTCCGCCTCTGATTGTATTTTCGTCAACTCCTCAAGTTTCGCTGTAATCGTCCCAGTCTTGTATGGTTTTCCTAAGCTCTTCTTAGCATTGTCTATTAAAACCTCTAGTGCAAAAAGCGTCGCTTCCATTGTTTAAACATTCAGCTCATTCTTTATTTGGTTACTCCTAACTTTTTTGTTTATATATTGCTTTAAGTATTTTACAAGTAAGAACAATGTTAGTATTGCTACGATTAAAATTAGAATCTCCAAATCTAACGTTACAATTTTACTATTATTATTAATAATTGTCTCGTCTTTCTGAGTTTTATCTAACATTATTACACAATTTTATTTTCAAAACAAAACAAAAAAAAGTTTTACTTTTCCTCCTTTATTATTCTCATATTCTTAGACATTGCTTTTTTCCTCCGTTTTTCTCTACGGATGTTTCTAATGGACGATATCAATTCTTCTTCTTTCTTTAAATTCGCCTCCTTTGGCCCTTCACACTGTAATAGTGAACGAACCACCGCTAACTCCCTTTTTGCCCTACTTAGTAGGTCTCTTTTAACGATACGGATCCTCTCCGGGGGCCCGAACACTATAAGCGGCTCTTCAATCTGTTGTATCCTGGATGGTAAATAACGCGGTTGCGGTCCAACTTTGCTTCCTTCTGGGCTATATTCTATAATCGACTGCTGCACCTGAGCCCCAATCGTCTTTAGAGCTGCTATATTTCTCCGTTCGGCGATATTGATGTCCTCAATGATTTGCCTTAGTTCCTCTTCTGAGAATTCTCCCCATCCAGACATTTATTGGCAGTGTTCATAAACCAGTACTCACGCAGGATCAAAAAAAAAACTCTGTGTAAGTCAGTGTTTCTGTAGATTGGTAATTCGCAGGATCGCCATGTAATACGCTGATCGCTGTGCTAAGGGTGAACTTTTTAGTCGCTGCCCTTTTTCTAGTCAGGTTACCCCTTTTTGATAATATTGGCTTGAACTTTGTGAATTGTTAGGTTTATTTAGCTTGGCTCTTGCCGAGATTATCAATGATTGAAATTCTTCGTTCTTGGTTTCAAAAACAAAATGAATCTGATTTTATTTGAGAAGATGTTGGGTTTATATACCCTAGTCTTCATCTTTCTTTTTACATTGTATATATCGCTTAATTATCTATACATCAATACAGTATTGCTTACATTCTAGATAAATTCTATTCAGCCACTATTCAGTTTCCTAGGTCAGTTCTTGCTCTACATTATCTGTGCGCCTGATACTTTTCGCGGCACATATTCAAAGTATTCCATACGGTGTCTAATTACACTCATGAGCCGGCGCTCCATAAAAATGTTTGGGTCAGCGGTTCTCTGGAAGAAACCAAAACGGTGAAGTGTGACGAGAAATGGATTGATCCAATTCGAGTGACGCTTTAGTCAGTCAACTCAAGTGTCAACGACATTAACCGTACTTTGTATTTATTAGGGTAACTGAAGAATAGCTGAGTTTTGTTTATTTCAGAAATACACTGAAGAACAAATGTGTGAGTACACTACAATGCATCTAAACCGATTTGAATCATGTGCATTAAAGATGTCTCTAGTTCTGTGTTCTGCCAAATTTGAAGAAAATCGGTTAAATTATCTGGTTTCTAGAGTGGAAAAGTCAAATCCTGAGCGAAATTTGTATTGGAGCTATATATAAATCTGAACCGATCTGACTCACTTTCAACATAGATGTTTCTAGTAGAATTACGAATTATGCCAAATTTAAAGCAAATCGAGTAATATGTATGGATTTGAGGCCGCATTTTTTCTCCCAGTAACTTTACATTGTCCTATAATTACTAAAATATTAGTTTTAAATTTAGTTGTGGAAACCTAACCTAACACAGGCCGGCCGGGGCTACTCTACACTTTACGCTTGACAGTGATGTCTACTGAAATGGGGGTCTATCTCGTATTGCCTACACTTTCTTTACTATAACAATTTAGCGCCAATTTCTGAATTCTAAATTAGTTTCAGAGTTTTCCATGAAGTTTAATTAGTTTGTAGTACTGTGTCACAGACTGGTGAAAGGTGTTAAAACTGCTGTACACACGAAACAGTCAATATAAATCTATAAATTCTACTTACATTCATGTTCATATGCTCGTATGTATGTATGCATGTATGGCTCCCTATACCAATGAGCAAAAGCAAAACAAATCATATTTTCTGACAGGAATAAAATCACGTTTCCAATTAAAATGCGATAGAATCTAACAAAAACTTTATACCAGCCAAACCCTTAATAAAAGTGCACAACTTTGTTGTTTTTGCAATTATTTTTTGTGTTGCTATTGTCAGTTGATCCGTTTATTGTGTACCTCCATGAGTGTGTGTGAGTTTGTCTGTGTGCATGTGTATGTAATAATTAAAACGTGTCAAATAACCCATATTTTCCTTGTCTCGATTGTATTGAATTTATAGCCTCAAAACATAAAAAATAAAATGTCAAACAAAGTTTACCGGAGAACAGAAGTCGGCAGCACAAAACCCTAAATATTAACATTTTGGACAGTCCACGCGACACAATTTGCTGCTGAATTGGGACTAATGGAAAGGTGTTTTTATGAAACTGAGCCCTGTAGGAATTATGGAATTATTTCGAAATATGCATGGAAACTATTTAAAAACATAAACCGCTAACAAAATTGGAAAATCTTCAGCATAGTTGGGTATCATTCCAAATTTACAAATATCAGAAATGACATAACATTTTTCACATATCAAGACTTAGGGTGTGAAAAGAAAACTTCTGAAATTTTGGTCTTTCAATGGATGAATTGGGAGGAAAACTTCACAGAAAATGTTACAATAAAAGCGAGCGACATGTTTTCCCTCCCAAGAACGATATTATATAGAAGTGCAACTATAGGTCGCTAATAGGAAAACTCATACTCAGTTTTTTATTTCGTGGTCGTTTGTCTTTTTTACAGGACTTTTAATTTCCAAAGGATGTAAATGTTTCAATAATTTAGTTTCGTACTTTTGCGTGGCATCATAGAGTGATTTTTATTTGTAGGGGGCGAAATGGGACAAAAAATGGTACCTATCAAACGACAACAGATAGAAACACGAAATTTGGCGTGTACATTCCTCTAATAGAGTAGATACATAATATAAAAGTGTTTTTTCTAAATTCGTACTTTTAAGGGGTAAATTGGGATAGAGGGATAAAAATAGTACCAGCCTAATGAAATTCGATATATACATTCCTTTCCATTGCGTAGACACGTAAAATAAAAGAACTTTCCAAAATTCGTACTTTTTGGGGTTCAAATGGAAAAAGGGGATAAAAATAGTACCTACCAAATAACAGCAGCTAGAATCATGAAATTCGGAGTATACATTCCTCTGACTGCGTAGACACGAAAAATAAAACGTTTTTTCCAAATTCGTACTTTCAAGCTACAGGGGATAAAAATAGTACCAACTAAACGAAGACAGCTAGAATGATGAAATTCAGTGTATACATCCCTCTAATTGTGTAGATACGTAAAATAAAGAGATTTTAGATAGTCGTACTCTTGAGGGGGCAAAATTGGAAAAAGGGGTACCAAAAAATGGCCGCTAATAGAATCATGGAATTCGGTGTATACATTCCTCTGTACTTTATTTTGTTGCTTTTACGACAAAAAATGGTAGAATCATGAATTTGTCTTATACTGCGTACGTGAGAGATAAAGCATTTTCAAAATTTATACCTTTGAAATTAAAATAGGATGGAAATACAACCAACCAAACGACTGTAGCTGAAAATACACTCTCTATCCCCCAATATTTAGGGTATTTATGATTGCTGCTTTATATTTACTTTATGAATTGAAGTATTATTTCCATTATATATACATAGTATACAAATATTGGTAGCCTTGGCTTATTAATTAAATTTCTTATTTTCATCCAGTTAAAATTTGTTGCGGACATTCCTCTTGTAGCTTGGAAGCACCATAAAGAAAATAAAAGTTTTAGCTGGTGAAATGGGACAAAAAGGGATAAACAATGGTACCAATGATACGACAACAGCTAGAATCATGAAATTCGGTGTGCACATCCCTCTAATTGCATAGATACGTAAAATAGAGGGATTTTTCGTATTTTTAAGGGATATTATTAAAAAGATACAGATACAAATGAGACCTACCAAACCGCTGAAGTTGAAATCATGAAATTCGGTGTATACATTCTGACTATGAAGACTCGAAAAAGGGTTTTTTCGAAATTTGTACATTTGGGCGGAGAATGGGGATATCTTTAAAATGTATACTCCTCCGTGGTGGAGGGTATATAAGATTCGGCCCGGCCGAACTTAACGCCTTCTTACTTGTTGTATATGTCATGCTTGTATTTACTTGATATTTGGGATGAACATTCCCCTTATAGCATAAAAAAAATGGGATGAACATTCCCCTTATAAAGAGTGATTTTTTTGAGGTTAGGATTTTCATGCATTAGTATTTGACAGATCACGTGGGATTTCAGACATGGTGTCAAAGAGAAAGATGCTCAGTATGCTTTGACATTTCATCATGAATCGTCTTACAAACGAACAACGCTTGCAAATTATTGAATTTTATTATCAAAATGCGTGCTCTGTTAAGAAAGTTCATTGCGCGCTTCCATTTTATGGTCAGTTTAATCGACCCACTGAAGCGGCTATTCGGGCTATTGTGACTAAATTTCGCACCAAATTTACATTGTTGGACATTAAACCACCAACACGCTTACGTAGAGTGCGAACTGAAGAAAATATCGCAGCTGTATCGGCCAGTGTTAATGATGACCACCAATTTTCGATTCGTCGCCGTTCGCACCAATTGGGTCTCTGTTACTCAAAAACGTGGAAATGCCAAAATTGGACTAAGCGGATGGACCACCTAAGACGCAGCCGCGGTCAACATTTAAATGAAATTATCTTCAAAAAGTAAATGTCATGGACCAATCTAACGTTTCAAATAAAGAACCGATGAGATTTTGCAAATTTTATGCGTTTTTTTTTAAAAAAAAGTTATCAAGCTCTAAAAAAATCACCCTTTAGCATAAAAGCGCAACATAAAGTGATTCTTATTCGTAGAGGAAGAAATGGGACAAAAAAGGGATAAAAATGGCACATATTAAGCGATAACAGCTAGAAACACGAAATTTGGTGTGTACATTCATCTAATCGAGTGGGTACATAATATGAAATTATTTTTTCCAAATTCGTAGTTTTAAGGGATAAAATGGGAATAGAGGGATACAAATTGTACCAACCAAACAGCTGCACCTAGAATAATGAAATCCGGTGTATACATTACTCTGATTGCGAAGACACATAAAGTAGAGGATTTTTCGAAATTCGTACATTTGGGGTTCAAATAGAAAAAGTGGATATAAATAGTACCAACCAAATGACAACAGCTAGAGTCGTGAAATTCCTCTGACTGCGTAGACACGAAAAATAAAAGTTTTTTTCAAATTGAACTTTCAAGAGATATAATGGGTACAGAGGGATAAAAATAGTACCAACTAAACGGCTACAGCTAGAATGGCGAAATTAGGTGTGCACATTCCTTCAATTGCGTAGACACGTAAAATAAAGAGATTGTAGAAAGTCGTACTCATAAGGGGGTAAAATTGGAAAAAATTGGAAAAAATGGGATAAAAACGGTACCAACCAAATGACTGCAGCTAGAATCATGGAATTTGGTGTACACATTCCTTTGACTGCATAGACACGCGGAATAAAAAGATTTTTCCAAATCCGTACTTTTTAATTTTACGGCAAAAATGGTTAAATCTATCACCAAATTAAATCACTATGTACGTGAGATAATGGATTTTCAAAATTTGTACTTTTGTAATTAAAATAGAATGGAAACACAACCAACTGTAGCACCCACTATCAACCAATATTTGTGGTATTTACAAATATAAATATTTGTAAGACACGACAAATTAGACAGTAGTTGACACAAGCTTGCAGAGAGTGGCAGGAGAAATTTTCCTATTGTGAAAAACTTTTTAAAAATACCCCTGAAGATGACCAACGGAGTTGGTCGAAATATTGGGAAATAAAAAACAAGAAAATAATAAAATAGTCATTTTTGTTTTATTATTTGAAAAAACTGACCTCAAGCCGAACAAAATACAAAACGCAACACATCAAAAAGGTCAACCATACATACCACTAACAAATTTGTAAGAATATTTACTTTTTGAATTGACTTGAAGAATTATTTCGATATGTAAACGTATAGCCTTGCCTTATAAGCGTGGTTTGAAGTAATAAAAATATTATATTTATTTATAAAATTATTTTGTCAATATTTCTATTTGTTTTGGTTTGCCTATATTAAAAAAATATTTTCCTGTAATATTGCTGAACTTTTACGAAACTCGAAAGCCTCTGTGGAATACAATCCATGTTATGATTCAGTGTGCTCTCGAACATATTTTTTTATTTTTTTCCTGTAGCTTAGTGTAATTTTCCAGTTAAACGTGTACAACAACTGACCTTGAAATGATTTTTAAAATACATGTAAAGAGTTTTTTCATGCGTTTAAAACTTTGTTTTGTGACATATATATTTAAATATATTGAATCCATTATTTTGGATATGTTAATGCAGCCATAAGCAGGCAAAACGAAATTATTTTTTTAAGTAAATGGAGCCATTGTGATTGATATTTTGCTCTCCGACAAATGCGCACAATTTATTCGTTCCGTTCATTTCACCAGAGCAATGACGTCAATTTTGTTGTGGCGGTTCTTGTCAATAATTGTGGTGCTGACCACATATGTACGTAAGCTATCCACTTTTTAAATAGTCGTTGTAAATACATAACTTTTTTCTTTTTCTCATTTTCTAGACTATGTCAAATCGCCTTAGGATCCAGTTTCACAATTTCACCTGTGTTATAATCGACAAACCGTTGAAGGAGTTCCACTGTGATTTCCATGAGACTGCTCCCTCGCACTTTCTATTCAACGAATATATAATGTTCGACGAGGACATGGGCAAGGAACTTATAGTGAATTTGCGCATTGAAGTCAAGTTCAAGAGATCGGTGAGAAAACTAAAATTCGCCGATATTAAACGCTCTCTGTGCGAGGTTCTGTCGCAATCTTTTGATAAGGTAGTCTTTCAAAATCTCCTGGGAGAACTAAAGCGCACCAGTAATTTGCCAAGCTCGTGTCCGTTGAAAGGGGTAAGCATGCTGGAGGAGTAATTAGCTAGATTGTGTTCTTCTTCTAACCTATCCTTCTTTAGAATACTAAGTACTTCTTCAACAATTATTCAATTACCGCGGATATTTTGCCATTTTATCCACCTTCAGCTAATTTTACCTTCAGTGTGGATTACTACAGGCGGCAAAAGTTGATTGGAACAACCACCATAATGGGCTCCTCCGAAAATCTGTGAACGTTTCGTGACAATTGTAAATATGCACCATATGTGAAATAAATATATAGATAAATTTCCTGGTTTAAAATTACACAAAATTTTCGCTTTATTTTATAAATAGATTTTCGATAGAAATATTCTTCTAACTACAACACAACTTCAAATCATATTTTAGTTTGTTTCCACTAGAAATTTTAGTGGTAGAACACAAATTGGGGTTTTATTCGTTTTTTATAAATTACCATATTCGGAATACTGTTGCAGCTATAGTTTTGCTTTTTTGTGAAAGTTCACTTATTGTTAGTCTGCACAGTTGTGCCAAAAATGGGCGGTGTTGGAAAAGAGGGCGTGGCACTTCCCATACGAAGTTAAAACCTATTAATAAATATTGTCAGTTCTATGATACCTATAGTGCTGAAATTTTGTGTAAGCGAATCTTACATCACTGTAGGTAGTTGTGCCAAAAATGGGCGGTATTGGAAAAGTGGGCGTGGTACCTCGCATACGAAGTTAAAACCTATTATCAAATATATTCAGTTCTATAACAGCCACAATACCGAACTTATGTGTGAGTGCATCTAGCGTAAACCTGCGTAGTTGTGCCAAAAATGGACGGTATTGCGAATGTGGTCTTGGTACCTCACATACGAAGTTAAAACCTTTTATCGAATATTGTCAGTTCTATAACACCTACAGTGCTGAAAATTTGTGTTAGTAGATCCAGTGTCAGTAGTTGTGCAAAGATGGGAGGAAAGTGGCCGTGACCCTTCCCATTCGAAATTAAAACCTGTTTCAGAGTATATTCGAGATTCCTATATTGTTGTGTGGGTTAATTTATTTGTACAATTTTTGTACAATATACAAATGGGCGGAATTTGAAAGATGGGGAATTTTTGGTTTGAATTTTGTAAAATTTCACGTTTTCTTTGGATTTTCTTAGCAGAACAGTAAAGAAATATTACAAAACAGGTAAGGAAAGGCTAAAGTCGGGCGGGGCCGACTATATAATACCCTACACCACTCCCTGCGTATATACCTCGCTCTGATTACTAAACCCAGGATTTCATGGGAGCAATTTTATGTAGTTCATATAAATTATACAGTATAAATTCATCTTTAGTCATATTTAACGAATATGGTGAATAATTGATCAAATTTTTCGGCAGACAAATACAAATTATACAGTAGTAATAGGATGAATCGGACCGACATTTGAAAGGAGGCCTACAACAACACCGACTCAAAACATGGGCCTATATATTTCTCATTCACTGTAGGTATTCATAGTTGAAATAGATCATGATCCGATGTAAGACGTAGTTTCTAGAGCTGTATTAGAGTAGAATGGGTTATTTGGTTATTCCAAAGTGTGGACACATATATTTGACTTTGTATTCTGAAATATAATATAAGTTGCTAAATTTGAAAAAAAAAATCATATGTAAAATTTGCGTTCTTGAGGGGTAAAAATTAAAATGAGGCCATTTGTAAGGGCTCTACATTAAAAAGAGGTTCCATATAGATCACTTTCAAAGTAGGTATTCTTAGTTGAAATATGACATGATATGCAAAATTATATCGAGATCTAATGCACGATGTGGGTTCTAGAGATGTAATAGAGTGGAATGGGGGCCGAACTTGTATGGACCAATATATTCGACTATCATAATATGTCTTCCTAGTTGAAATATATGAGGGCTATATCTAAATCTGAACCGATCTTACCCACTTTCACCATAGGTTTTTTAGTTGGATTATAAGATGTTGACCAATTTTAAAGAAAAACGGATTTTAGAGCGGAAAAAGTCAAATCAGGAGCGACATTTGTATGGGGGCTATATCTAAATCTGAACCGATCATGCCCACTTTCAGCATAGGTGTTTCTAGTTCGATTATAAAATGTTGTGCCAATTTTAAAGAAAATCGGGTACAAGATGTGGTTTCTAGAGCGGAAAATGTCAAATCGAGAGCGACATTTGTATGGGGGCTATATCTAAATCTGAACCGATTTCCTCCAAATTCAATACCGATGGTCGTTGGGCAGAAAAAATAACTTCTGCCAAGTTTCATGACAATCGGACAACAATTGCGACCTGTAGAGTGCGAACAAGCTTAGATGGACAGCAGACGGACGGACGGACAGACAGACATCGTTAAATCGACTCAGCTGGTGATTCTAAGCCGATCGGTATACTTAAAGGTGGGTCTAGCTCGATTATTTCTTGGTGTTACAAATATTTGGCGCGAAACTAACTTATAATACCCTAGACCACGAAGTGGTGTAGGGTATAAAGACCACGAAGTGGTGTAGGGTATAAAAAGTATGGATCCGAAGAAGCCTTGGCCTTGTTTATGGACTTAGAACTTTCCAAAGAGAAATATGAGAAACTACGGACATCTTTAACGCGACACGGCGCTGACGTTTTACCCGAATACAAGCATATTACGCAAGCCAAAATAAATTCACGACCACTGCATACGGAGTTCACGGAAGTCTCTGCGAAAGCCAATCTGCAGGATCTCATGGGCCATACAGCAAAACGGTTGTTGGAGAGTCTTCCTGAAAATGAGGTGAAAATTCTTCCTGAGAAGTTGACATTGATCAGCAAATGGGGCTGCGATGGATCATCCGGACAAAAAAAAATAAATAAAAAATAAATAATAATAAATAAATAAATTTAAAAAAATATATTTTTTTTTTAATTTGTTGGGTAATAATTTTAAATATAAAACCTTAAAGAAAAAAAATAAAAACAATCTAAAAATGTAAAAATAATTTTTTTTAGTTACCATAAAATTGATTTTTCTACTAATTTTAACTTTGATAACCCATAATTAGGCCCCTACAGAGCGTAGCACCCTTTCCAAACGCTCATTTCATAGGCTGAACAGTTATCTATCATATGCTGTTTAAACTGTTCAATTATCTTATAGCGTCACTGTGAGACGGACATTGCTAAATCGACTCAGAAAGTGATTCTAAGTCGATCGGTATACTTAACAATGGGTCTATCTCGCTTCCTTTTGGGTGTTGCAAACAAATGCACAAAGACACAATACTCTTGTGGAGTGTATAAAAGTTATTTGGCGGACCCTTTATACATTGGCAAAGATCGAATTTCGCAGTATTCCGATCATCCGTATAGAAGTTAAAAATCGCGGTTTTCGAAAAACCCGACATTGCAGAAAACCCGGGTTTGTGATCACACTATAAGTAATGGTGATTTGCGTGGGGAAGGTACAAGAAGAGGCGTGACAAAATCCTCCATATTTCGTACGCTCAAAGTGATTATTAAAAGTTTATCAAATATCAAAATATAACTGCTTCCGAATTTTTTACAATGAATATTGACTATATATGACAATATCTCCAATTTTAAACTAATTCTGGGGAAAATAATACTATGTTCAGAGTTTGGATAAATTCCTTAACTCCCATCGAGGGTTTTCATGTACATCAGCAGACAGACGGAAGTGAAATGGATTTAGGGCATACTTAGGGTATTAAATCACTCTGTGTTATACCTTTTTCTATCCCAAATGGTTAGATCTTTGCTCCGTAGAGTGAGGGTATAATTATCCCAGAAGGAAACGGGCAAATAATTTTCTACTTCTATGATTTTTTGCAAGAAAATTGTTTCAATACTTAAAGTAATCTATCGACTGCGTATAAATTGATGACACACTATATATCGAGCCATTACCGCCAAAATAATGTATACCACAATATAATCGATTTTTGTTTTTTTATCGAAATCGATATTTCAACATCATTTGCATGATCTGTCAAAATTTCATGTTTTGTTTATAATGTTTACATTATAAATTTTAAAACAATAGCTTTATTCAAACTGATTTTATTTAAAAAAACCTTCCCAGTAAAATTTCGAGTTTGTGGGATACATTTTTTCGGCGGTTATGGCTCGATATTATTATACCCTACACCACTTCGTGGTCTAGGGTATTATAAGTTAGTTTCGCGCCAAATGTTTGTAACACCAAGAAATAATCGAGCTACCCACCTTTAAGTATACCGATCGGCTTAGAATCACCAGCTGAGTCGATTTAACGATGTCTGTCTGTCCGTCCGTCCGTCTGTCCGTCCGTCCGTCTGCTGTCCATCTAAGCTTGTTCGCACTCTACAGGTCGCAATTGTTGTCCGATTGTCATGAAACTTGGCAGAAGTTATTTTTTCTGCCCAAGGACCATCGGTATTGAATTTGGAGGAAATCGGTTCAGATTTAGATATAGCCCCCATACAAATGTCGCTCCCGATTTGACATTTTCCGCTCTAGAAACCACATCTTGTAACCGATTTTCTTTGAATTTGGCAGAACATCTTATACTCCCACTAGAAACACGTATGCTGAAATTGGGTAAGTCGGTTCAGATTTAGATATAGCCCCCATACAAATGTCGCTCCCGATTTGACATTTTCCGCTCTAGAACCACATCTTGTACCCGATTTTCTTTAAATTTGGCAGAACATCTTATAATCTAACTAGGAACATGTATGCTGAAATTGGGTAAGATCGGTTCAGATTTAGATATAGCCCCCATACAAATGTCGCCCCCGATTTGACACTTTCCGCTCTAGAAGCGACATATTGTACCCGATTTTATTTAAATTTGGCAGAACATCTTATAATCTAACTAGAAACACGTATGCTGAAATTGGGTAAGATCGGTTCAGATTTAGATATAGCCCCCATACAAATGTCGCTCCCGATTTGACATTTCCGATCTAGAAACGACATATTGTACCCGATTTTCTTTAAATTTTGCAGAACATCTTATAATCCAACTAGAAACACGTATGCAAAAAATAGGTAAGATCGCTTCAGATTTAGATATAACCCCCATACAAATGACGTTCCCGATTTGACATTTTCCGCTCTAGAAACGACATATTGTACCCGATTTTCTTTAAATTTTGCAGAACATCTTATAATCGAACTAGAAACACGTGTGCCGAAATTGGGTAAGATCGGTTCAGATTTAGATATAGCCCCTATAGAAATTTCGCTCCTTATTTGACTTTTTCCGCTCTAAAATCCACATATTATACCCGTTTTTCTTTAAAATTGGCACAACATTTTATAATCGAACTAGAAACACCTATGCTGAAAGTGGGCATGATCGGTTCAGATTTAGATATAGCCCTCATACAAATGTCGCTCCTGATTTGACTTTTTCCGCTCTAAAATCCACATATTATACCCGTTTTTCTTTAAAATTGGTCAACATCTTATAATCCAACTAAAAAACCTATGGTGAAAGTGGTTAAGATCGGTTCACATTTAGATATAGCCCTCATATATTTCATCTAGGAAGACATATTATGATAGTCAAATATATTGGTCCATACAAGTTCGGCCCCCATTCCACTCTATTACATCTCTAGAACCCACATCGTGCATTAGATCTCGATATAATTTTGCATATCATGTCATATTTCAACTAAGAATACCTACTTTGAAAGTGATCTATATGGAACCTCTTTTTAATGTAGAGCCCTTACAAATGGCCCCATTTTAATTTTTACCCCTCAAGAACGCAAATTTTACATATGATTTTTTTTTTTCAAATTTAGCAACTTATATTATATTTCAGAATACAAAGTCAAATATATGTGTCCACACTTTGGAATAACCAAATAACCCATTCTACTCTAATACAGCTCTAGAAACTACGTCTTACATCGGATCATGATCTATTTCAACTATGAATACCTACAGTGAATGAGAAATATATAGGCCCATGTTTTGAGTCGGTGTTGTTGTAGGCCTCCTTTCAAATGTCGGTCCGATTCATCCTATTACTACTGTATAATTTGTATTTGTCTGCCGGAAAATTGGATCAATTATTCACCATATTCGTTAAATATGACTAAAGATGAATTTATACTGTATAATTTATATGAACTACATAAAATTGCTCCCATGAAACACTTGGGTTTAGTAATAAAAGCGATGTATATACGCAGGGAGTGGTGTAGGGTATTATATAGTCGGCCCCGCCCGACTTTAGCCTTTCCTTACTTGTTTTTTGTTTAATTTGTACAAAGGGTACAAAAATCAATTCGGTGTATAAATTCATCCAGCTACGTAGGATCTGGAATCGAGAATTTGGTGTGAATACGTTGTTGCGCAACATAAAGAGTTTTTTCAAATTTTGTGAGTGTATTTAGAAGCGATTTACCCTGAAATAAATATACTTACACTGCGTACGAAGTAGAGGGCATTTGCTAGTTAGGTATATATTATATTATTCATTCATTTGTTGCCTAATTAGTAAAATGAAAATTTATATTAAAAGGATAGTAGTGTCTTAAAGTACGAGATGGAACATTAACACGAAAGTATGAACACAATTCTGAATTACAAATATTAACTACAATTGAACCAAGTTGAAATATTGTAGAAGCTATATATAAGAGAGTAACCAAGATTGTGTGATTTGACCAGCTTGACTATTTCTTGTTGGGGTTTCTGAAGTCGCAGGTCCCTAACAGCTATCGCCGATGTCCTCAAGTCCTACATAACCCAAGCCATCGCTTAAATTCATTGGAATCTATGCGGCAGAGTCATTGAAATTCGAGAAATTCTCGAAACTGAAATGAATCAATTAAAGTTAAGAAACTGCTTAAATAGATGTTCATTACATGTTCGTAACAGTTGAAATTGAAATTCATTCAAACGTTGAAAAAATATCCATTTAAAGTTGAGTGTTTTTCCATTCCAAATAGTAGCATTTTTGGCAAAATTTTATAGTTGATTTTAAGTGGATTTCCTGATGAATATCAACAATAATTTGAACGTCAATGGTTTTTTGGCTCACAAATAATTTTCAGTTGTTTTTACGGCCAAGGTCAAAATATAATTTGAATAACAATGACATTCTTATTTGTAACGTAAAATAATTTGCCAAACGATCTCATGCGGATAATAAGCTTGGCCTGAAAGTAGAGCTAGTAATCTGCAATTGATTTTAATATCTCTTGAACCACATACAATTACTGGCATGATACATACATACAAGTATGATTTTTTTATGTTCATAAATAATGCTTCTACCAAATATGTGTTTTCTATCAGACAACCGAACATACAATAATAACACTAACTTACAACAATTTTGTCGAAGGGTTGTATATAACATTTTCTGATGTACTTTGGCTTTCTAAACTGGAAACGATATTAAATGGACATTTTTTTAAATTTTTACGAAAATCACAATTCAAGAACGCGCGTTTAATAAACATTGGTGGCCAAACCAAATGCAAGCAAAATGCATTTGTTTCCTTATATTACGAAAATAAAATTACCCATAGTTTTTGTGTTTTTTGATTGGGGATCGGTTTGATTGATTTTCTATGTGTTCTGAATGTAATATATTCGGATTCCATCTATTGGATCAAGTAATTATCTCTGTGTACATTTGTTTGCAACACCCAAAAACAAAACGAAATAGACCTTCCTCTATTAGAATATCGTTCTGAGTCGATTGGTCAATGTCCGTTATTTGACAAAGGGTGTGTCCGTATATTCTTATAATCAAAGTACAGATCGCAATTGTTGTCCGATTGTCAACAAATTAGGAAGGAGTTTTGTTTGGCCAAGGACGATCGGTATTGAATTTGGAGGAAATTGTTTCAGATTTAGATATAGCCTCCATACAAATATCCCTATAATTTACACTATTACTGCTCTAGAATACACATTTTACATGAGATCATGACAAATTTTCCAGGATCGTGTTCATTTTCAACTAGAAACAGGTATAGGGAAAGTGGACCACATGGGTCCATGTTTTGATATAACACCCACACAAATGTACCTCCGATTTACAATATTACTGCTCTAAAACTCACATTTTACATTGGATCTTGATCAAATTTCCCACATAATGTTACATTTCGGCTAGAAACACATATTTTGAAAGTCAGCTATATATGGCCCCCAGTTTAAACTATTATTGCTCTATAACCCACATCTTACATTGGATTTTGATACAATTTTGCAGATCACGTTATATTTCAATAAAGAATACCTACCTTGAAAGTGATTTATAAGGGCTCACTTTTTAATGTAGGGCTCTTACAAATGGGCCCCATATTTATTATTACCCCTCTTGGACCACATTTCACATCGGAAGTTTATCAAGTGTTGTTATAGGCCCCTTCAAATGTCCAATTAGCATATTATGCCATATTCGTTAAACTGCATAATTTATATGAACTACATAAATGAAAATAATATACAAAGGGAGTGGTGTAGGGTCTTATATAGGCGGCACCGACCGACGTTCGCCTTTCCTTACGAGTTTTTATATCATGCACATCCAGGATGGGGTATACCAACTTTGTCATTCCGCTTGTAACACCTTGAAATATCGACCTGAGGCCCTAAAAAGTATATATATTCTTGATTGTCATAAAATTCTACCACGATCTAGCCATGACGTCCGTCTGTTGAAAGCACGCTAGCATCTAAACGGAAGGAGATAGGACGTCCAAATTTGCATTAAATGCGTCTTATAGTCGTAGACCGGTTGGCATTGAAACTGGGCGATCATCAAACATCAACATATGGAACTAGTAAGGAAAGGCTAAAGTCGGGCGGGGCCGACAATTCAATTCGGTAAAAAATTTAAAACGGGAAGGAATTCTGTGTGCTTCCTAATCATAGGCTAATATGGCCTGACCCAATTTATCAAATCGAGAAGAATATTTATACCCTCCACTAAGGTATTATGTCTTTGTGCATATGTTTGTAACATCCAAAAGGAAGCGAGATAGACCGATTGTTCAGTATACCGATCGACTTAGAATCACTTTTTGAATCGATTTAGCAATGTCCGTCTGTCCCTCTATCTATTATTGTAATCAAAGTTAAGGACGCAATTATAGTCCGATCTTAACAAAAAATGGCTCAACTGAGTTTTGTGGTCCAAGGACGAACCCTGTTTAATTTGAAGCAAATCGGTTCAGATTTAGTTATAGCCCTTATACAAAAGTCGCTTTCGATTTAACTTTTTCCGCTCTATTTTACTCGATTTGCTTTAGGTTTTGCACAGTGCCTTAAAATTCAACTAAAAACATCTATGGTGAAAGCTGGTAAGATCGGTTCAGAGTTAGATATAGCCCCCATACTAATATCATTCCCGATTTGACTTTTTCCTCTCTAGAAACCACATGTTGTACCCGATTTTCTTTAAATTTGGCACAACATCTTTTAATCCAACTAGAACCACCTATGCAGAAATTGGGTAAGATCGGTTCAGATTTAGATTTAGTCCCAATACAAATATAGTTCCCGATTTGACTTTTTCCTCTCTAGAAACAACATTTACCTTCGAAATTTAGGACCCATAAAAAATCCTTCCCGCTTTCACTTTTTCGCGCATTGAATTGCTATGGGTAGAAAGTGGAGGGTATCATATAGTGGTCCCGTCCGACTTTAGCCTTTCCTTACTTGTTGTATCGGGGCTCCAAACCTGGAATGATCTAACCCACTTACGCAATAGGTTCTTCCAGATCAAGTATAACGTGTTATGCCCAATTTGAAGAAATTCTCTGAAAGTGGTTTCTGTGGCGGAAAAAGTCAATTCGGAAACGAAATTTGTATGGGAGCTATATATAAATCTGAACCGATCTGACCCATTTTCACCATGGGTATTTCTAATGGAAATATAAGATATTTTGCCAAATTTGAAGAAAATCTGTTAAAATATTTGGTATCTAGCGTAAAAAGGTAAATCTCCCGATTTACCTTTTCGAAATGAAATGGTGGCTATTTGTAAATCTGAACCGATCTTCTTCAAATTAAAGAGCGTTCGTACTTATCCCGAAAAACTTCGTTGTGCAAAGTTTCGTTTGGTGCTGGCTACAATTGCGACCTGTATCGTGATTACAAGAATAGATGGACAGACAAACAAATGCACAAACACATAATACTCTCGTGGAGTGAATAAAAAATTTAAATCCGGAAAATTTAGATCGACCAATCGAACGACCAAAAAAATTAAATATGTCATTTGATTTTTTTAAACAATAAAAAATAACGCTATTGTTTTATAAAGTCAAGGTCGCAGTCTAAAAGAAGAATTTAAAGTTTTCGAAGCACTTTTTGCAACAAAATAAGAAATAGACTATCAGATGAGGCCATAAATCATTGTCTGCTCTTAATTAAAATAGGGTTGAATTGATATCACAATGCGTTTTTTTACATGAATTCTGTAACAATGAAATCACACCTGGCAAAATTCAACAAAATCCAGATAATGGCATGCGTGGGCATTGTCGGGACAATGGCACCTCAAACTTAACATGCAACGTTTAGACATTTTCGTAAGAAGATGCACAGCAAGGGTAACACTACGTATAAGAGAACTTGGTATGCTGAAAAACGACATGCTGGTCACAGCTCCAACCTAGAGGCCACCGAATCATATGTGACGTTAGACACCGATTGCGATATTTCTAACGCCCATTACGCACCTACATAGAAGTTTCAAATTATAAAATCCCACCAGAGATGAATCGACGTCCAACACGGTTATGACGAATGAGGAAAACTCGATTTTCAACGATGCCTCAAAAATGGAGATAGATACGGGCTCGGGTGTCTTTTCGGAATCATTAACTCTTTCAGCGGCAAAGATTCAAGAACAATTTTACCCCCTTATGTAGCAGAGATTTTTTTTTTAATTAAATGTTTTTATTTTAATAAAAAATGGTCAAAACTTAAAAAAAATTCAGAAAAAATTCTTATATGATTTATATATTTGTTAAAAATAATATTTTATAGTGGTTCAATTTATGGACCACAGCCACTTGAACTACTTTTATGGTAATCTTGGAAGCATGTTTTATTCTTTGATAAACACAACGGTACATTGCATGTTCCGCAAATCCAGTCTGTTCGTATTTGTTTTTTCATTGTGCTGCACAATGCACATCGTCTGCGTGTACTGCGTTGTGGTTGATGGGCAGCTTGGGCTGTTCTGATACTTTCTGAAACGAAAGGTTTGGATTTTTTTATTGAGGCTACTGGTATTTGTGTAGATATGCTCTGCCGTTTCTTGTTTTGGTTTACAATTGTTTCTGCAAGCAGCCCTTCAATTATTTCAAGCCGGAAGATTTTGTGTTCGACTGATGACTCCAATGCCAATTTATACAGTATATATGAATTTACCACACAAACATCTAAAAAATAAAAAAAATGCGATGCCACCATTTTCGGCTTTTTCGGTCACATTTGTATGATGATAGCCTTTGATCAAATTTATCCACAAAATTCATATTTCTGTTGTAGTCTTCGACTATTTGAGGAGCCGAAATATTAGACATTGCTCCATCTTTATTCTTTCTTTGCAAGAAAACTGTTTGTTCTGCATCATGATAATTTGATAATAAATGAACACATCTTTTGTCCTTCCATTTGATGGCGCATAGGTCTTTGTTACTGTACCAGTCATATTCTCCGCGTTGGAGTTTCTTGTCACTTTTGAACTTTGGCAAAAACTTACGACTTATATTGACAGTACCACAAGCATAGATTTGACTTTTTTTCAAGGTCTACATCAAGGGTACACTGGTGAAAAAATTATCAAAGAAGCAAATATGATTTTTTCCCACAAGTTCAGCAGTAAGGTTTTTAACAATTTTCTCTCCAAGATTTGTGGTGATTACTCCATCATCTGTTTTACCAGTATATATATCAAATTTCCAACAGTACCCATTTTTATCTGCTAAAACCCATACTTTATATCCTCTTTTGATGGGTTTTTTTGGCATATATTGCTTCAGAGTACTTCGCCCTTTGAATTTGATCATTGATTCATCGATAGCAATTTCCATTGATGGATTCAAGCACTTTTTAAAATTTTCAGCTAAGGCAGTCAAAAGGGGACGACTTTTATAAAGTTTATCAAACGATACGTCTCCTCTTTTTGGCATTATTGAATTATCGTTGATATGAATATTTGATAGTAAAAACCCGAACCGGTTCAAACTCATAATTCGAGGAATAAAAGTATCTTGTAACATTGGGTTACTTGACCAGTAATCCTTGTAGGATGGATATTTTTTGATTCCAATTAGTAAATTTATTGCCAGAAATGCACGCATTTCTTTAGCATCAGTAGCAATGTAATATCTACCACTTGATATACGTTGTTGCTCGCAGTAAAGATTTGTTTGGAATACTAAGTGATCTACAATGTCTTCTGTCAACAACAGATTAAAAAAATTCAAGGGTGTTTTGTCTGCAACTGACCGAACATGGTCAGTCAAACCTGTGTCACTGGTAAACTGTGAAGCTGGAACAGTTTTTGTAACTTTATCCCACTTAGGTGAACCTACGATCGCATTTTCACAATTATTATCTCTATTCGAATATAATAATGTGGAAAGTGGCATGTCGTCATCAGCATCAAATCCATCATATACGATATTAGGTGAATGTAGACCATCTTCAATTTCACTTCCATTTGATTCAGAATCACTGGGAATTTCTGCGCATTCAACAGTGAGATCATTCATGTCTTCCAGAAGTTCACATATTTCTGCATCATTTAGGTGTTGATGTGGCTGCTTCATATTTCCTTTACAAATAATAAGCAAAAAAATTTCCAATGAAAAAAATACCTTACGTCGTGATGGTTCAATATAAGTACCACAACAAAATACACTACCAGCAATAATTATGTTGTAATATTATTTCCAAAACATGAAATTACTTACCTTAGCAATATATCTGTCCAGAAAACATCAATTTTTATAATTATTTTACAGAAAACTATTTTTTCTTAACTTTTTTCAATAACCATCCACTGCGTTGCACAAAAGTTGCTTCACTGACCATAAAATGTACATAAAATACGCAATTTGCACAAAACGAAAATTTTTCTGAGAACATTATTGCTTTATTGTCCCGTTATGAAGAGCGATTCAATTTTTAAACCTTTGAGACTTAAGTGATAACGTAAAACATATGTGGTACGAAAAATGTACCACCGTTGCGAAAAATATGAAAAATATATGGTACAAAAATTAAACCAATGCCGCCGAAAGAGTTAAACCATAAAATCTCCATCCGACTAACAAACAATTACACAGTGTTTCAGGCAGAAATCGATCCATCAAAATTCAGAATATATGTAAACAGTGTGGTAGCCCTCAAAGCCTTAAATTCTAAGACTATCAGATCAATATGTGTACTGGATTGTTTAGAGTCTCTCGATTTACTCGGAACGCTCGAGTGTGCCCGGAATGGGATCGAGGAGACGGATGTTCCTACGACTGCGAACATCCGCATATCTTTCATGGAGCTACTTAATAGACCAAACAGCAGGCAGAGAAACTGCAGGAACTTAGGCTCCACTATCTTGGGAGCAGGTTCTTTAGTAATTCGAACTGAAAGACAAGTAACGAAAGGCTAAAGTCGGACGGGCCGACTATATGATACCCTTCATTTTCTACACCATTGCTATTCAAATCCGTAAAAATTTGAAGTCGGGAAAGATTTTTGTATGGATCCTAATAATGGATCATTGTGACCCATTGTTTCAAGGTAAAATATAATATGTAAAGTTTGACCAAAGTCGGTTAAACATTCGAGAGCAAGATTTGTCTGGGGCTAAATCTAAAACTGCACCGATCTTACCCACATTCAACATATATATTGTTAACTGGTTTATATTGTGTTGTGGTTTCTAGATCGAAAAAGTCATATCGGGGGCTATATCTATTTCACCCGCTTTCACTATAGCTGTTTCTAGTCGGATTATAAGATGTTGTGCCAAAATTAAAGAAATATGTGGAATATGTGGTTTCTTGAGCAGTAAAAATGAAAAAGGGAGCGACATTTGTATAGGAGCTATATATAAGTGTGAACCGAACGGACACATTTTCACCGTATATGTTGCTAGTAGAAATATTAGGTATTTTGCCAAATCTGAAGACAATCTGTTGAATTGTGTTGTTTCTGGAATGTAAAAAGTCAATTCGGAACCGAGATTTATTTGGGGGGTATATCTAAATCTGAACCGATTCGCTTCAAATTAAATAGCATTTATCCTTGATCCACAAAACTTACTTGTGCCAATTTTTGTTACGATCGGACAATAATTGCGACCTGTACTTTGATTGCAACAATAGATGGACAGACAGACAGACGACTCAGAAAGATCTGAATAATAAAGGATTGGTCCAACTTGTTTCCGTTTGGAAGCAAGGACATAATACCCTAGTGGAGGGTATAATTCGAAGTAGCCGTTTCTGCTCGAACAATAAATGTCTTGTATGAGGGATTCCCCATCCAACGATATCAAAATGTTTAATTTATGTTTAACAGGCTGAACCCCGCCCCCTTCGCCAGGCAAAAAATCAAATGATAAAATTACGTTCCAATTTTCAGCCTTCTAGCTCAAAAAACACTATTGACACGCCTCCACTACCCACTAAACTAACATTCAAAATCCGGCATCATATTTATCTTTCCTATGATCGCCCCAATTTTAAGACTTCTGGCAAAAAAAAACACTTTTGCCACGGCATCATATTTATCTTTCTCGTGGTCAGTAATATGTATGTATATGTACCAATTTTCAGCCTTCTAGCTATCAAAAACACTTTTGCCACCCCCACACCGCCCACAAAACGAAAATCCAATATACGCCATCAAATTCATCTTTGTCATGATCAGTTATATTATCTTGACTGATGTCAAAATTTGTCGGTTCAGAGATGAGGTTTTTCGACTGAATTAAAATTTATTTTGAAAATATACAGAAAACAATGCAAAACGAATTAACCAAATCAATTAAAAATTAACTTGATTTCGATAGATATATTAATTCATTCAATTCACACAAAAAACAGAAAGTGTTCAATTATTAACCATCTCATTCTGAATAAGGGACGACAGCACCCTTTACTATAGCATTGCTGGTCATAAGACCGTTCTCATAAGTCATCAGTGAATAAGTGAAGTTCAAATACGGAGTGTATAGGGGCAACATTCTGTCAGTGACACTGTAGTTTTCAACAAAATACGAGACATCCTGCAAACAAATCAAATGCAGTGTCATGATCAAGACGCAAAAATTCTTTGGGAATTACTTACCGCCTTTAAGGGGCACGAATAGGGCACATTACCGGTCTTCCTCATCTCAGCCATTAGAGCCATAATCAGAGGATTTTTCAGCGTTAGTGCCAGACCATCACACAGGTTCATTTTAAAGTCTAGAAATTTAATAATTTTTCTGCCGTTCTGCGGCAGCGCTTGAATCAACAATCGCACGTCCATTTCTCTGCCCACATCTCTTTGGAACACCAGGCGTCTGGAAAATGCAAAATTATTGGCGGACAATTTTTTGAATTCGCAGTCATGTTGCAGCAAACTTTTGTTTGGATTTGAACACGTAAAATTGTAGATTTCCAAATTAAAACGGCGTTTGGCAGTCTGTTGGCAAATGAAAGGGTAATGTAGGAGTACTGATGTTAAGATAATATAATTTCAGGCTCACCTGCACTGCCACGAAGCAATGCAGCAGCAAGATAGCCAAGTCCAAAGTTCTGCAAAGCAACATCTCTGTGGAAGATGTTGCGAGTGCCGACTGACTGTATTGGAATGCAGACAGCCACTGTACCTAAACAGTTACAACGAAGAGAGTCCATATCAAGTGTAATTACTTGTTGGCCATTTCATTATCTATAATAACATTTTATTGCGAAGAGAGGAAATGATTAAAGCAAAAGTTGAAAAGTAAATTATGTTACCAAGCGGAAGTTCACTGGCCAATATTTCTGATTCCGCAACAAAACATAAAACATGTCACAGTAAACTGGGTCGCGGCACCTAAAATTACAAAAAGACAATTTCTTGTCACCCTCCAGAAATATACTTTGAATTGTTTAATGATGATCTACAAAATAGTTCGTGTCTGGATCATGGGGTTTCAATGTAATTTCTTTATGTTGCACTTATGTCTCTTTAAATATATATTGTTATTACTGCCTTAGAATAATCTATTGGTCGAATTATTGGTCGTTTATAGTATTTTTTGTGTGTTTTTTTTTCAAAGTGGATTTCGTGCTTCACAAGCATTTAAATTACAATTTGAAGTAACGAAGGGTCGAACAGCTCAAAGTATAAATCCAGGAATGAACAATTTTGCAGATGATCATTAAACAATCCAATCTTCGTTTTAGGAGGGTGTCAGCACCAATTTTTTTCGCGGCCCAGCTTAATATCACATACAATCCAAGCCGCAGCCCTCTGCTTTGTATCCCCTTTACCATAGAACGGGACGTATATTTACCTACCACTGTTGGAGTGTATATTCACCTTCTTCAACACTTGTTGCCAAATTCCAGATGTCTACTCGTCTCGTCTATGCAATACTGGCAATACAACCTGACCAGATACGTGTGTATTGTCACCAAACCCAAATGGAGTCCAAGTTGAATTCAAATTTTGCAAAAATGACTCATCGATTATTTTTCAAAGATTACGCCCCAATATCCCAGCGAAAACTTTCATTACTGTAATGTGGGGAATAAGGCAAACTTTCGGATCCGTTTCTAATTATTTTTATAAAGGGATTGTAAAAAATAAGTACTTCCACACACGCTTACAAAAAGTTGAGAATAAGTACTTCCACTCACGCTTACGAAAAGTTAATACATAAGTTCTTCTAAACGAGTTGTAAAATAAGTGACCTCAAGAAGATACAAAATAAGTCATTATTGATAACTAATAATAATGGACTTAATAAGTGACGAAAACCACATTTTTATTAAATTATATATTTTGTATCGACTTGTTAACAATCTGAATACAGAATTTAGGGCTGTTTTTCTTTAAGTCTGGACAACTAAGCTGCGATAACAACAGCACTGATATTCTCTGACTCACCACAAAAATGCAGAAAATAAATTCTTAAAATCTGAAGTTCTATGAAATTTAACAAGAACTACTAATTTAAACCATTATAAGGAAGTAATTATTTCATACTTCAAAATAATGCAGGGCGTAACGAGCTGTCATTACTAAGTAAAGCTAAAAATAAGGAGGTGTCATTACCAAGTTTTTGCTGGGACACAAAGCTAAAATTGTAACGGACTCGTTTAACGTCTAAATATGCATCTGCTTCGATGACCTGCGTTAAGTCCAGATCTAAATCCGATCGAAAACCTCCCAGCGAAAACTCTCATTACCAAGTAATGTGGGGAATAGGCAAAACCAAATAAATTCACTACTTATTTTTCGGATCCATTTCTAATTACTTGTATAAAAATAAGTACTTCCACGCACGCCTAAAAAAAGTTAATATATAAGTACTGGTTGGTAAGTACGTTGGTTGACGTTGTTGTGTGTTGTAGTTGGTGGCTTGAACACACATAGAACAACATTTCTAGCAACTTCATTATATTTCAATTTTTTTATGATAAACAACGACACCACGGCAAGCGAACGTATACACAACAAGTAAGAAGGCGTTAAGTTCGGCCGGACCGAATCTTATATACCCTCCACCACGGTGTGCATTCCACAGTATTACCGGTAGATTAAAGGATGTCGACTTTACCTAGAATCACAGTACCATATTACGAAAATTGTGGCATGTTTATGCACATTACTATATTTGATTACTATTTCAAACTACAATGTATACTTATGCGCACTGTTTAAAATCTACTACTATAAATAAATACAATGTTGTAATTGTGAAAGTGAACATGCCTAAATATTAGGCGATTGTCAGTCGCCATTAGAAAGAAGCATTTTCAGATACAGACAAAGTGATAAGAAAAGTATACATTTTAAAGATATCCCCATTCGCCCCATTCTCCGTCCAAATGTACAAATTTCGAAAAAACCTTTTTTGAGTCTTCATAGTCAGAATGTATACACCGAATTTCATGATTTCAACTTCAGCGGTTTGGTAGGTCCCATTTGTATCCCTCTTTTTAATTATATCCCTTAAAAGTACGAATTTAGAAAAATCCCTCTATTTTACGTGTCTATGCAATTAGAGGGATGTACACACCGAATTTCATGATTCTAGCTGTTGTCGTATCATTGGTACCATATTTTATCCCTTTTTGTCCCATTTCGTCAGCTAAAACTTTTATTTTCTTTGTGGTGCTTCCAAGCTACAAAGAAATGTCCGCAACAAATTTCAAATATATGAAAATCAGAAATTTAATTAATAAGTCAAGGCTACCAATATTTTTATACTATGTATATATAATGGAAATAATACTTCAATTCATAAAGTAAATATAAGGCAGCAATCATAAATACCCTAAATATTGGGGGATAGAGAGTGTATTTTCAGCTACAGTCGTTTGGTTGGTTGTATTTCCATCCTATTTTAATTTCAAAAGTACAAAATACCTTATCTCTCACGTACGCAGTATAAGACAACTTCATGATTCTACCATTTTTTGTCGTAAAAGCAACAAAATAAAGTACGAATTTGGATAAAAATATTTTACGTGTCTAGGCAGTCAGAGGAATGTATACACCGAATTCCATGATTCTATCAGCGGCCATTTTGTTGGTACCATTTTTATCCCCTTTTTCCAATTTTGCCCCCTCAAGAGTACGACTATCTAAAATCTCTTTATTTTACGTATCTACACAATTAGAGGGATGTACACACTGAATTTCATCATTCTAGCTGTATTCGTTTAGTTGGTACTATTTTTATCCCCTGTAGCCATTGTATCCCTTGAAAGTACGAATTTGGAAAAAAAGCTGTCATTTGGTAGGTACAATTTTTATCCCCTTTTTCCATTTGAACCCCAAAAAGTACGAATTTTGGAAATTTCTTTTATTTTACGTGTCTACGCAATCAGAGGAATGTATATATCGAATTTCATTATTCTAGGTGCAGCCGTTAGGTTGGTACTATTTTTAGTACCTCTATCCCCATTTAACCCCTTAAAAGTACGAATTTAGAAAAAATACTTTTATATTATGTATCTACTCTATTAGAGGAATATACACGCCAAATTTCGTGTTTCTATCTGTTGTCGTTTGATAGGTACCATTTTTATCCCTTTTTGTCCCATTTCGGCCCCTACAAATAAAAATCACTCTATGGTGCCCTTTTATGCTATAGAGGGAATGCGCATTGCAAATATCAACTAAATACAAGCTAATATGTTCAAAAAACATGCTGAAATACTCTAAATATTAGGGGTATTTTCAGTCCTTGTGAGGGAAAAATTTTTCCCTCTGGGCCGATTTCGTCCACTTTCAATCCCAATCGATCTACAACCATAAGACACATTTAGGAAAAATTTGAACCTCCTAGCTCATTTCGTTCGGCCGCTATCGTGCTTTCAACAGACAGACAGACAGACAGACAGACAGACGGACAGACGGACAGACGGACAGACGGACAGACGGACAGACGGACATGGCTATATCGTCTTAGAATTTTACCACGACCCAGAATATATATACTTTATGGGGTCTCCGATGAATATTTCAAGGTGTTACAAACGGAATGACAAAGTGAATATACCCCCATCCTGGAGGTGGAGGGTATAAAAAGTACAGTTTTGTTGTTGTAACAAAAGGAACAGAACAATAAGAATAATGGTGAATGTATTTTCCATCCTTCTTTATGTGTTGTTAAGATAGTATTATAATACTATTTTAACAATAAAATAAATCAAATATTTGTTACAGACAAAAAAATACAAACGAAACAAGTAAGGAAAGGCTAAAGTCGGGCGGGGCCGACTATATAATACCCTACACCACTCCCTGCGTATGTACCTCGCTTTGATTACTAAACCCAGGTATTTCATGGGAGCAATTTTATGTAGTTTATACAAATTATATAAATTATATTCATATAATTTATATGCTATAAATTCATCTTTAGTCAAATTTAACGAATATGGTAAATATTATGATAATTGATCCAATTGTCCGACAGACAAATACAAATTATACAGTAGTATACCAAAGTCATACCAAAGTATGGACATATGGGCATCACCCAAACAATGCTCATTGCAATTCAATTCGGTTAAAAATTGAAATCGGGAAGGATTTTTGCATCCTGTAAATATATGTGTTTGACAAAAAATGTTAAATCGGAAAGGACTAGGGTTTGCATTTTCCCGTTCTTTTTATTTCTCGGGATACGGGAATTATTTTTTCATTTTCCCGGGATACCGGGACAGCATGGGAAATCGTCAACATACTGTTTACCATGGGTTAAGCTTTTTTTTCCAATTAAACATACACATTTTATTAAAGTAAAAAAAATATATATTTCGCAACGAGCCTGTTACAGAATTCATATAATAAAGCACAATGTGAGATCAATTCAAACATCTTTTCAAGTTTCAAAATTAATTAAAGATCAGATATTTCTTATTTTATTGGATAATGTAAACGCGACGGAGAACGATCGTTCACATTAATAGTGAGTAGAGCATTACATGAAATGTTTGTTCTTTGTCCTGTCGCTTCGACTTTAAATTCTTTATTCTTGACGTTCGGATACACGCCTAAAATCTATTTTTCACGGATTTTAATTTTTTTCATATGGACCTTGACAGGAAAAATCCTTTTCGGATTGATTTGGATTTTGAGTCTACATCCGAACGCAGCTTATTTTGTCATCCAACTGCAATATTGGACATACCTGATTAAAAGTTATGTGATCTAAATTGTTATACAACATTTTTAATTTTATTGTGGAAATAATGGGAAAATATGCGAGGAAATATGTAACATTTTCTACTGATTTCCGCGGGTTTCCCGTACGAATTTCCCGGCATACGGGAAATGAAAAATGTGCGAATTCCCGGGAAATCCCGGGATGCTAACCCTAGAAAGGACATTTGTATGGGGGTATATTGAAACCAGGACCGATGTGACGCGCTTTCACCATGTCTGTTTATTGGTGAAATATAATATGTAAAATTTGGCCAAAATCGGATAAACATTCGGGAGCAACATTTGTATGAGGGCTATATCTAAATCTGAACCGATCTTACCCACTTTCACCATCGGTTTTTTATTTGGATTATAAGATGTTGTGTCAATTTTAAAGAAACCCGAGTACAATATGTCGTTTCTAGAGCGGAAAATGTCAAATCGGGATCTTACGGATCTTACCCAATTTTTGCATACGTGTTTCTAGTTGGATTATAAGATGTTCTGCAAAATTTAAAGAAAATCGTTTCTAGAACGGAAAATGCCAAATCGGGAGCGACATTTGTATGGGGGCTATATCTAAATATGAACCGATCTTACCCAATTATTGCATACGTGTTTCTAGTTCGATTATAAGATGTCTGCCAAATTTAAAGAAAATCGGGTACAATATGTCATTTCTAGAGCAGAAAATATAAAATCGGGAGCGACATTTGTATGGGGGCTATATCTAAATCTGAACCGATCTCACCTAATTTTTGCATAGGCGTTTCTAGTTGGATTATAAGATGTTGTGCCAATTTTAAAGAAAATCGGGTACAATATGTGGTTTCTAACCGGAAAAAGTGAAATAGGGAGCGACATTTGTATGGGGGCTATATCCAAATCTGAACCGATCTTACCCAATTTCGACATAGGTGTTTCTAGTTGGATTATAAGATGTTGTACCAAATTTAAAGAAAATCGGGTACAATATGTGGTTTCTAAACCGGAAAAAGTGAAATAGGGAGCGACATTTCTATGGGGGCTATATCTAAATTTGAACCGATCTCACCCAATTTCTGCATAGGTGTTTCTAGTTGGATTATAAGATGTTGTGCCAAATTTAAAGAAAATCGGGTACAGGATGTGGTTTCTTGAGCCGAAAATGTCAAATCGGTAGCGACATTTGTATGGGAGCTATATCTAAATCTGAACCGATTTCCTCCAAATTCAATACCGATGGTTCTTGGCCAGAAAAAATTACTTCTGCCAAGTTTCTTGGCAATCGGACAACAATTGCGACCTGTAGAGTGCGAACAAGCTTAGATGGACAGCAGACGGACGGACAGACGGACAGACAGACATCGTTAAATCGACTCAGCTGGTGATTCTAAGCCGATCGGTATACTTACATGGGTCTAGCTCGATTATTTCTTGGTGTTACAAACATTTGGCGCGAAACTAACTTATAATACCCTAGTCCACGAAGTGGTGTAGGGTATAAAAAACTAAAACAAATGAGCGTTGGCACGGCAGAAGTATTGCTGGGTAACTATACCTGTATATACACATACTTACATATGCAACCCAATGAGATGCTTGTAAAATGCCATGTGTACTTTATTACTTGGTGCGATTTTTTAAACGCAAATTCGGCAAGTGAGTTCTGCTTCTCGTTCGTTTGTGAGAATCAACTCCTTATAGAGGCCGGGTTTGATGTTGAAAATTCGCTGCGAAGCCACTTGAAAAGACTTTTGACATGGTCGAAATCATGATCGTGGTAGTCTGCAGCCAAGTAATAAATGTCACCATGCCATTTGTAAATAAATTTGCATTTTATTAAATATGGATGCAAAATGGTCTTGAGCCAGGACCATAGCCCAGTTCAAATCAAATATTGATTACAGACCAAAAAATACAAACGAAAAAAAACTAAAATAAACTAAAGCATTTTTTTTAATTCCAATATTGTTCTACCGGACACCTTTTTGATTCTGCAAAGAAATAACTCGCATTCCCCGTAACATGCGCACGCTTCGATTGACATGAAGTTACTAAATTTTCTTCATCAATCGAAAATATCTTCGAGTGACGGTCGCGGCAACATCGAAATGGCTGGATGACAAAGCTACACACAACTCTATGTGTAGCAAAACATGTGTTGAAACAAATAACTAAATTTTTAAGCCATTATATCATACTTCAAAATAATGCAAGGCTAATGTTGTAATGAAAAAGTCAAGCCGTGAGCGAAATTTGTATGGCAGCTATATAATCTGAAACGATCTGACCAATTTTCACCCTAATTATTTCTAGTAGAAATATAAAATACTAGCTGAAACCCCGCCCGCTTCGCCAGGCAGAAAAACAGACGGAAATTAAAATAAGGTTTCATATTGTTTTTTCTTGTGGTAGGTAATATATGCGCCACTTATAATAAAGTTACTTCCCTGAGATACATACTAAATAAATGGATATGTTCCATGGAGAATATTGAAGAACAGAACTTTCGTTTACGCGAATAAAGGAAGAAATGTCGAAAATCAAATTGATCATTACCAAAATATAAAACTTCGTACGTAAGAAGAACATACTTAATCGAATATCTGGAATTCGAATTTACTACATTCAAAACCCATAGAAAGTCAATCAAATTGTTCACTAATCAAACAACACAAAAACTAAAAAATTAATATAATTTCCGTTTTATTTACATAAGTCGGCTTTTGACGAATGAATATTTCTTTTTTTGTAACCTTTCTTTCTATTGTGCTAAGAAAATCCAAAGAAAACGTGTAATTTTACAAAATTCGAATCAAAAATGCGCCTTTCAAATCCCGCCCATTTGCATATTGTCTAAGCAGGTTATAACTAAATTAACTCACACAACAATATAGGAATCTCGGTGTCGAATAGACTCAAAAACAGGTTTTAATTTCGAATGGGAAGGTTCACGGCCACTTTCCGCCCATCTCGGCGTCGAAATACTCTAAAACCGGTTTTAATTTCAGATGGGAAGTGTCACGTCCACTTTCCGCCCATCTTTGCACAACTATTTACACTGGATCAACTCACACAAAATTTCAGCACTCTAGGTCTATGACAGCTACTGACCATATTCGATAATATGTTTTAACTTCGTATGTGAGGTACCACGCCCACTTTCCCAATACCGTCCATTTCTGGCACAACTACGCAGGTTTATGCTAGATGCACTCACACAAAAGATAAGTATTGTAGCTGTCATTGAACTGAATATATTCGATAATAGGCTTTAACTTCGTATGGAAGGTACCTCGCCCTTTTTTCCAATATCGCCCATTTTTTTGGGCACAGTTACGCACATTGATGCTAGATGCACTTACACAAAATTTCAGTTTTTTATCTGCCATAGAACGGCATATATTCGAAAATGGGTTTTAACTTCGTATGGGAGGTGCCACGCCCACATTTCCATTACCGCCCATTTTTGTCACAACTACGCACATTGATGCTAGATGCACTTACACAAAATTACAGCACAATTGGTGTAATTTTGGTTTTAACTTAATATGGGAGGTGCCACGCCCACTTTTGCATTACCGCCCATTTTAGGCGCAACTACGCACATTGATGCTAGATGCACTTACACAAAATTTGAGCACTATACGTGTCATAGAACTGACAATATTCAATAATAGGTTTTAACTTCGTATGGGAGGTGCCACGCCCACTTTTCCAATACCGCCCATTTTTGGCACAACTATGCACATTGATGCTAGATGCACTTACACAAAATTTCAGCACTCTAGGTGTCATAGAACTGACAATATTCAATAATAGGTTTTAACTTCGTATGGGAGGTGTCACGCCCACTTTTCCAATACCGCCCATTTTTGGCAAAAGTGTGCAGACTAATAATTAGTGTACCTTCACAAAAATTCAAGACTCTAGCTGCAACAGTATTCTGAATATACTAATTTATAAAAAGCGAATAAATCCCCAAATTGTGTGGGAGGTGCCACGCCCACTGAAAATATCCAAAAAATATATAGCCTATACCACCGGTTCAGCATGAACATACTGTGAAAATTTCAAGAAGATCGGTTCAGTAGTTTAGGCTGCTATAAGGAACAAACAAACAAACATACAAACACAGATTCATTTTTATATATATAGATTTTGACAATTTTGAAGAAGATTAGTTAAACTATGTCAACTATGTTGTATATAAATCTGAACCGATCTAACTCATTTTCACAATAGGTGTTTCTAGTTGAAATATAAGATATTAGCAAAATAATTTGAAGAAAATTTGTTAAAATATGCAGTATATAAAGAGTGATTTTTTTGAGGTTAGGATTTTCATGCATTAGTATTTGACAGATCACGTGGGATTTCAGACATGGTGTCAAAGAGAAAGATGCTCAGTATGCTTTGACATTTCATCATGAATCGTCTTACAAACGAACAACGCTTGCAAATTATTGAATTTTATTATCAAAATGCGTGCTCTGTTAAGAAAGTTCATTGCGCGCTTCCATTTTATGGTCAGTTTAATCGACCCACTGAAGCGGCTATTCGGGCTATTGTGACTAAATTTCGCACCAAATTTACATTGTTGGACATTAAACCACCAACACGCTTACGTAGAGTGCGAACTGAAGAAAATATCGCAGCTGTATCGGCCAGTGTTAATGATGACCGCCAATTTTCGATTCGTCGCCGTTCGCATCAATTGGGTCTCTGTTACTCAAAAACGTGGAAATGCCAAAATTGGACTAAGCGGATGGACCACCTAAGACGCAGCCGCGGTCAACATTTAAATGAAATTATCTTCAAAAAGTAAATGTCATGGACCAATCTAACGTTTGAAATAAAGAACCGATGAGATTTTGCAAATTTTATGCGTTTTTTTTTTAAAAAAGTTATCAAGCTCTTAAAAAATCACCCTTTAGAATGAAAAGAGTCATACTTGGAGTAAAATTCGTATATCTTAATCTGAACCGATTTTCTTCAAATTAAATAGGATTCATCCTTGAGCCACAAAACTCACTTGCCAATTATTGTTAGGATAGGCCAATAATTGCGACCTGGAATTCGATTAAACTAGATTTGCTTCTAACACTACTCAACAAATTGAAAAAAATTTCATGTACTCCGGATGCGATAATTTTTTCTGTGTAGATAACCTTGACATGAGCTCGAAAAACGCAATAAAAGTTTTTTTTTCGTTTGGTTTTTTTTTATTATTTTTTTTTAAATTTTAAAAATTTTTTTTGGTTAATTTGTTTCGTCCGGCATAACTCGGGAACCACTAGCCCGATTTAATTGAATTAAATTTAAAAAAATTTAAAATTACAATTCCCTTAATCTGTTCATATATTGTTTTCCTATACAAGCAACAGTTTCCAAGTTAAAAATGAATATATAAAGGAAAAAACTTATTTTTTGCCTAAAGATTTAATTTTTTTTTTAAATCCATAAAAAATCCAAAATGAAAAAAAAATGTCAAATCTTATTACTTTTACGTAAAGTCACATAACCTATGAGCAAAATGAGACAAAGATCATGAAAATCGATGCACGCGATTCGCTTTTATTCGCAATTGAGTAAAGGTATGAATTTCAAAAATTTAAAAATTTTTTTTTTGGTTAATTTGTTTCGTCCGGCATAACTCGGGAACCACTAGCCCGATTTAATTGAATTAAATTTTAAAAAATTTAAAATTACAATTCCCTTAATCTGTTCATATATTGTTTTCCTATACAAGCAACAGTTTCCAAGTTAAAAATGAATATATAAAGGAAAAAACTTATTTTTTGCCTAAAGATTTAAATTTTTTTTTTTTTAAAATCCATAAAAAATCCAAAATGAAAAAAAATGTCAAATCTTATTACTTTTACGTAAAGTCACATAACCTATGAGCAAAATGAGATAAAGATCATGAAAATCGATGCACGCGTTTCGCTTTTATTCGCAATTGAGTAAAGGTATGAATTTCAAAAATTTGCTCGACATATGCACAACTTTGTCTATGGTAAGGTTTTTTCTTTTTTTTTTGATTCTCAGAATTAACAAAACGGAATAAACAAAGGGTTATTTAATTTTTATGATTGCGTAAGCAAAGTAATAAACGCTAATAAATGTGCGTGAACAATTAAAAGGAAAAAAGGAAAGGGGACTTTTTTAATTATTTGGGTTTTCCGTAGGCTACCTGTATGATTTTTTTACAGAAATGCAACCCACATTTAAGGGTGGTCATTATTCGGAAAATTTAAGACTCACACATGGTGAAACAGGTATGTAGCCACCGTAAAAAAATATGCACCCATTTATAAGTACCTGTCAGTAAAATACTAAACAATACACAGTATAAATAGGTCTTCATTGATCGATTTTACTCATTCAACAAGTGTCGACGAACGCGATAGTTAAAATGAGCAAACGTTCGCGAGGATTTGAATGCAATACCAATCCAAGTAATTTTTGTTACATGTGCGGAGAATACGTTTCTGAAAAAAAACAAGCGTTGTTTTTCACCTAAATTGAGAGATTCATTTGAAGAGAGCTTCAATTTAAAGGTCTCAAACATAGATGAGCGGTGGACACCAAATGCTCTATGTCCAAGGTGCTACGTACAGCTAGCTGACTCAAGGTAAGTGTAGATTACGAAATTCAAGAACATATATAACTTATTATTGAAATTCTTTCAGACGACAGCCGAGAATCATCATGCCAATGCTTTGGAGAGCTCCGCTTTGCCATGTAACAGATTGCTACTTCTGTCTTAGCAAAAAACAGGCGTGGGAAAAAATATACGATGGACTTACGCTGCTGTTTCAACAGTGAATTTTCCAGTGCCATTTTCCGAAGAACCAGTGGACCCGCAACCGTCCGTTTCAAGATGGGCATCTAATAATGAGGCGATACATCCAACATCAGATCCGGAGACAGTAGAAACCACATCAGAATGCGAGTCAACATATACATTGCATGGAGGTCAACGCTTATGTTCCCAAGCAGAACTGAACGATTGGGTTAGAGAATTGAAACTCTCCAAGGAAGATGCAGAGTTGCATGCATCGCGCATGCAACAGTTCGGTTTCTTGGCTCCTGGTGTGGTGACAACAATCTACAGGAAGCGTCATGAACCATACGCAAGGTACTACACAAAAAAAGACAACATCTGTTTTTGTAAGGACAACGTGAAATATACACCACTCATAAAAAAGGAAAATGTTTTTCGCCCACCTCTTCACATAAAGCTCGGACTCATAAAAAACTTCGTGAAAGCTATCAACAAAGATGGCGAAGCGTTCGCCTATTTAAAAACCATTTTTCCTCACCTTTCATCGGCAAAGGTTAAGGAAGGCGTTTTCGACGGTCCGCAAATTAAAAGTTGTTGCAAGTTACAGTTTGAGCACATTTTATCACCAAATGAAGCTGCAGCTTGGAACTCATTTCGGCAAATTGTTTCCGGATTTCTTGGAAACAACAAAAGCTCAAATTACAGAGAGATCGTCGAACAACTACTCCAAAATTATAAAAAAAAATTAGAGCAAATATGTCGCTTAAGATACATTTTCTACACTCGCACTTGGACTTCTTTCCGGACAACCTGGGCGATGTGAGTGACGAGCATGGCGCACATGTAACAAAAATTACTTGGATTGGTATTGCATTCAAATCCTCGCGAACGTTTGCTCATTTTAACTATCGCGTTCGTCGACACTTGTTGAATGAGTAAAATCGATCAATGAAGACCTATTTATACTGTGTATTGTTTAGTATTTTACTGACAGGTACTTATAAATGGGTGTATATTTTTTTACGGTGGCTACATACCTGTTTCACCATGTGTGAGTCTTAAATTTTCCGAATAATGACCACCCTTAAATGTGGGTTGCATTTGTGTAAAAAAAATAATACAGGTAGCCAACGGAAAACCCAAATAATTAAAAAAGTCCCCTTTCCTTTTTTCCTTTTAATTGTTCACGCACATTTATTAGCGTTTATTACTTTGCTTACGCAATCATAAAAATTAAATAACCCTTTGTTTATTCCGTTTTGTTAATTCTGAGAATAAAAAAAAAAGAAAAAACCTTACCATAGACAAAGTTGTGCATATGTCGAGCAAATTTTTGAAATTCATACCTTTACTCAATTGCGAATAAAAGCGAAACGCGTGCATCGATTTTCATGATCTTTGTCTCATTTTGCTCATAGGTTATGTGACTTTACGTAAAAGTAATAAGATTTGACATTTTTTTTCATTTTGGACTTTTTATGGATTTAATGATGAGATGGTGTAGCGCCCATCGAAACTGCGCAGTCAACTTTCAGCTGCAACAATAAAGGTCTCACTTTGCCTTCTTTGCTAATTTTGGGTTCTGCTGAAGACTTCGGCACAACCTATGGTCTTGAACCAAAATAAATGACAAGACATACAACATAACAGACCAACTATACATACAAACAACAAAAAAAAAAAATTTAAATCTTTAGGCAAAAAATAAGTTTTTTCCTTTATATATTCATTTTTAACTTGGAAACTGTTGCTTGTATAGGAAAACAATATATGAACAGATTAAGGGAATTGTAATTTTAAATTTTTTAAAATTTAATTCAATTAAATCGGGCTAGTGGTTCCCGAGTTATGCCGGACGAAACAAATTAATCAAAAAAAAATTTTTTAAATTTTTGAAATTCATACCTTTACTCAATTGCGAATAAAAGCGAAACGCGTGCATCGATTTTCATGATCTTTGTCTCATTTTGCTCATAGGTTATGTGACTTTACGTAAAAGTAATAAGATTTGACATTTTTTTTCATTTTGTATTTTTTATGGATTTTAAAAAAAAAAAAATTAAATCTTTAGGCAAAAAATAAGTTTTTTCCTTTATATATTCATTTTTAACTTGGAAACTGTTGCTTGTATAGGAAAACAATATATGAACAGATTAAGGGAATTGTAATTTTAAATTTTTTAAAATTTAATTCAATTAAATCGGGCTAGTGGTTCCCGAGTTATGCCGGACGAAACAAATTAACCAAAAAAAAATTTTTAAAATTTAAAAAAAAAATAATAAAAAAAAAAACCAAACGAAAAAAAAATTTTTATTGCGTTTTCGAGCTCATGTCAAGGTTACGTACACAGAAAAAATTATCGCATCCCGAGTACATTTTGACTGTTGACTAGTGTAATTGGGGAAAGTACTTTAAAATTGCACTAAAAACATCTGTGGTAAAATTGGGCCAGATCGGTTCATATTTGAATATAGCTCCCATACAAATTTCGCTCCCAAATTGGCTTTCCCCCTTCAGAAACCACATATTTTACTCGAATTGCTTCAAATTTGGCACAGTACCTTATATTTTAACTAGAAACATCTGTGATAAAAGTCTGATTTTCTTCAAATTTTGCACAAAACCTTATATTTGAACTAGAAAGATCTGTGGTGAAAGTTGATCAGATCGGTTCAGATTTAGATATATCTCCCATACAATTTTCGGTGGTTTCTAAAGCGGAAAAACGACATTTGTATGGCGGATATATCTAAATCTGAACCGATCTTACCGCATTTCGTTTGAAGTGTTTCTAGTTAGATTATAAGATATTGTGCTGAATTTAAAGAATATGTGGTTTCTAGAGCGGAAAAAATCAAATCGGGAGCGACATTTGTATGGGGGATATATCTAATCTGATAATATTTGTGGTTTCTAGAGGGAAAAAACTCAAATTGAGGGTGAAATTTGTATGGGAGCTATAGATAAATCTGAACCGATCTGACTCATTTTCACCCTGGATGTTTCTAGTGGAAATATAAGATATTTTGCCAAATTTGAAGAAAATCTGTTAAAATATGTGGTATCTAGAGTAAAAAGAGTCAAATCGGGAGTGAAATTCGTATGGGGACTATGTCTAAATCTGAACCGACCTGACTCATTTTCACCACGAATGTTTCTAGTTGAAATGTTTGAGATATTTTGATAGATTTGAAGAAAATCTATTAAAATATATGGTTTATAAAGTGGAAAAAGTCAAATCGAGAGTGAAATTTGTGTGGGAGCAATATATAAATCTTAACCGATCTGACCTATTTTCACCATGGGTGTTTCTACTTGAAATATAATATATTTTGCAAGATTTGCAGAAGATCTGATAAAATCTGTGGTTTCTATAGCGGAAAATACTCAAATTTAGAGTGAAATTTGTATGGAAGCTATATATAAATCTGAACCGATTTGAACTATTTTTGCCATGGGTGTTTCTAGTTGAAATATAAGATATTGTGCCAATTTTGAAGAAGATCTATTAAAATATGTGGTTTCTACAGCAGGAAAAGTCTAATCGGGATTGAAATTCGTATGCGGGCTATATCTAAATCTCAACCGATTTTCTCCAAATTAAATAGCGTTCGTCCTTATCCCGAAAACTGCGTTGCACTAAGTTTCGTTTGGTTCTGGCTATAATTGCGACCTGAACTTTGATTACAACAATAGATGGACAGACAGACAGACAGATATTGATAAATCGATTCAAAGAGTGATTCTAAGTCGATCGGTATAATTGACAATGTGTCTATCTCGTGGAGTGTATAAATATTTTTCAAAAATGGTATTTCTTTAAATATTTATCACAAAAAACTTTATATTTATTACGAAGTAAGAAACAACAATTTCTAATAAAACATATTCGAGTGCAAAATATCTTAAAATGTGAGAGAAGTAGTTTGAAAATCTAAAAAAGAAATTACTTTTTTTAAATTTTCAAAATCTGAAAATAGTGAAAATATGTAGTACAAAAAATTATTTTTTTTCTGCGCTATTAGAGTTGTCAAACCCGAGACCGAAAACCGAGTCTCACAGGGCAGAAAATTAACTTAAAAACTTTACGAACACTGCAAAACTGTGAATCTAAAATGGCGAAGATCGGCAGGAAATTGATTATTTTTAGAGGTGCATTACGATCCGGTCTTATACGTGTTTTATACTCGTCCTTGCAGTCAAAGTTGTACGTTGTTTTCTTATTATTTTATGTAGAATGGAATAATTTGTTCAGCTGTTTTTACTGTGTTAACACCTGTTCTAAACTGATATTTTGGGAAAATTAGTTGCATTACGAAAAGTAATGATGGGGTGGATTTTTTGGTAAAGGACCAAACTGTTCAAGCTAAGTCAGACTGGAATGTTTGGAGTAAATTTCGAAAGATTTTAGTGCGGAAATGAAAATTAATAGCATTCAACCGTATAAAGTCGACACACTAAAAAATTAGTTGTAAGTTATGAAACATTTCATAAATACTACGAATCCTTCATTATATTTTTTAAGACATTTCATACAACAAATATTTTATTGATTATGACTTATTTCATAATCTTTAAGAATTCTTTATTTAATACAATAAAATCTTTCTTCGATCTTATGAAACTAAGTTTCACTAAATTAACAATTTTTTATGAAATGTTTATGAAAGCTGTATGAAACAATTCATTTCCTTTATCAATTTTTCATATATATTAAGAACAATGCATTAAATTTATGAAAACCTTTTATGAAATCGCTTCATTAATATTATTAAGGAAAATTCTTTCAGTGTAGTATGCATTTGGCTGCAACAATATATAATATAATAAATAGCACCTTGCCATTTGTACATATGTTTGCATTCTACAAAATATAGAAGCAAAAAGGTATTGAGCTCGGTTTATTAAATTAATTATACAATAGATACAAATACATCAAGATAAATGGCTTTATCGTATTACAGAAGTGCAACAAATCAATGTAAACTGTAAACATGTAAATATTCGTTCAATAAAATTTAACAATAATCTAAATTTAGAGATTACCTCAATCCTGTAAATTTTGTCGTTTGGACATGGCTGTATTATCTTAAATGTTCAGCTGAATATATTAGCTCAGATATGATACAATTTTTCTACACTCCACGAGAGTATTATGTCTTTGTGCATTTGTTTGTAACACCCAAAATGAAGCGAGATAGTCTCATTGTTAATTATACCGATCGACTTAGAATCCGTCGGTCTGTCTGTCTGTCCGCCCGTCTGGCTGTCTGTCTGTCCATATATTCTTGTAATCAGAGTACAGGTCGCGATAAGGACGAACGCTATTTAATTTGAAGAAAATCGGTTCAGATTTAGATTAGCCCCCATACGAATTTCACTCCCGATTTGTCTCTTTTAACTCTAGATACCTCATTATTTAACAGATTTTCTTCAAAATTGGAAGAAACATCTAATATTTCAACTAGAAACACCTGCACACTGGTCCCAAATCCATTTTTTATGGCATAAAGTTCAAAAATAAACATACAGTCTTGTAATTTTGCACATTTGCTAGACATATCATACGCAAAAAATAAAAATAAAATTGGGCCGATCGGACCACGCCCACTACCACCTCCCTTATAAACTCAATATATACCCAACATAATTATCACCCTGTATTGGTACACGGTGACCAAAAACAAAATTTTATGAAAGCTTAAAAGAATGAAGAGTTGTTTATTTTGACGAAATGTGTTTTTCTAAACATTATTACAAAAGCAAAATATAGCATACAAATAGTATACTATAAACTGCAATTTAAATAATTATTTCAAGAAATAAAGTAAAATGTATACATATGTACAAAAAGGTGAATGGTATTGTATACTATTTTAAAGGTACTTTCAATACATTTTAAATAAAATATTGATGGGTCTCGTACACAAAACTAATTCAGAGATATAATCATATATATGTCTATGGCTAATCAAAAACTGTGCTAAAATAAAATGACAATTTTTGGAGTTTGCCGAAAAAGGCTGACGAGATATTAATTCCACCATAAACTACAACCTGAGACGAACACTTTGAGTCAAGTTGAGCCATACATATAACTTTTGGTCCACGACATTTATAGATTATGTTCTCTACAAATCACAAAATTACAATACCTATGAATACTTACAAGACCACAATAATCATAAAATGTTAAATATAATTTTTCAACTACTAACTCTTTCCGTCAATTTTCATAATATAATCACTTTATTATTTTCTTTTTAAGTCTTGATTTTAATTAATTTGTAAAACTGCTTTATATCAAAATTAATCCCACTTTTTTTGAACCGCAAAGTTTAAGTACCATTCAGGCTTGTGGTGTTGCCACCTAATATTCCCCAGTATATTTTCTGGATTGCTTGGAGTGTTGCCATAAAGAAAATATATACATATTTACCGCTTTCCAATTTTAATTTTTTTGAATTTCTGCCAAAAAAATGGATTTGGGACCATAGTGACCTGTGGTGAAAATGTGTTAGATCGGTTCAGATTTATATATAGCTCCCATACAAATTTCGCTCTCGATTTGACTTTTTCTGTTCTAGAAATCACATATTTTACCAGATCTTCTTCAAATTTGGTAAATTATCTTATATTTCAACTATAAAATGCTATGGTGAAAATGAATTAGATCGGTTCAGATTTATATATAACTCCCATACAAGTTTCGCTTATGGCTTTACTTTTTTCGCTCTAGAAAACACGTTGAACTAAAAACATCTGTTGACAAAGGGGATCAGATCGGTTCAGATTTATATAGCTGGCATACAAATTTCTCTCCTAATTTAACTCATTCCGCTCTAGAAACCACATATTTTAACAGATCTTCTTCCAATTTGGCAAAATATCTTATATTTCCACTAGAAAGACCTATGTTGATAATTGGTCAAATCGGTTCAGATTTATATATAACTCCCATGCAAATTTCGCTCCCGGCTTGACTTTTTCCGCCCAATTTTCTTCAAGTTTTCCATAACACATTATACTTTAACTAGAAGCACCTATGGTGAAAATGGGTCTCTTCGTTCCATGTTGTATTCTTCTCGATTTAACAAAAATCATTCCCAATTTTACTTTTTACCGAGTTGAATTGTAGTCGGGTAGAAAGTGGGGTGTATCATATAGACGGTCGCGCCCGACTTTATCCTTTCCTTACTTGTTATGATAAGGTCTGTGGCTGGAACTGTATGTGACTCATTTTATTTTGTTTGTTTCTGCATCAAATATATCGCACTTTGGACTGTACTTTAGCGAAACACTTTTGTTTTGTGAAATAAATCCTTTGTTCGAAAACGTATCGTATATTGAATTTGCACTTAGAGCCGTTTGTTTGTTTGCATTTAAAATTTAATTAAAATGTCTCCTCTCCTCCGCATGTACAACAAAAAATAATAAAATGCTCAGATATGATCGTAACTTTGTCTAAATTTACAGTGTTTGTCTGCAGTCCCAAACATTCGACTGCGTTTTCTTATACCGAAATGTTGCTTTACAGAATTTCGTCCGTTGCTATCCTGCTTTGGCATTGTTGCATAGTCGTTCAGGTGAATTCAAAATCAAGTCACTATTAATTTCAGTAATTTTGTATTCCAGTTTTCTTTGTTTCAGACTGCCAAACGTCGTTTTAATTTAGAAATTTACAATTTTACGTGCTCGAATCCAGCCAATCTTTTGCTGGAAAATGACTGTCATTTCACAAAATTGGCCACCAATAATTTCACATTTACCAGACGCTTTATGTTCCAGCGAGATGTGGCGAAAGAAACGGGCGTGCATTTGTTGATTCAAGTGCTGCCGCAGAACGGCAAGAAAAGTTTGAACTTTATAGACTTTAAAATTAACTTATGCGATGGCCTATCTCTGACAATGCAAAATCCCTTGATTAAAGTTCTTATTGATGAAATGAGAAGGACCGGTAATTTGCCCTATTCGTGTCCTTTAAAGGCGGTAAGTACTGGAAACAAACTTGTCCCCATTTCCTTTAATGCACTGTGTTTGTTTGATTCGTTTTTAGGGTATTCTGTATACAATGGAAAATTACAGCGTAACTGATAAAACATTGCCACCCTACTCTCCATTTATGAACTTCACAATGTCCTTAATGTTTTATGAGCATGATCTATTGACTTGCAATATGCAAATAACTGGGGCTGTGGGCCGTTAATTTGAATATATATAAGAAATATTCTTCAATATAAATATTTTGAAAATAAATACGAATATTGTGTAAAATTAAGAAACACATCTTTGAAATGAAGACTGCAATAATGCATGAAAATTATGAAGAAACAAGTAAGGAAAGGCTAAAGTCGGGCGGGGCCGACTACATAATACCCTACACCACTCCCTTGTATGTATCTCGCTTTGATTACTAAACCCACGTATTTCATGGAAGCAATTTTATGTAGTTCATAAAAATTATACAGTTACTATAAATTCATCTTTAGTCATATTTAACGTATATTGTACCGACAAATACAAATTATACAGTAGTGATAGGATGAATCGGACCGACATTTCAAAAGGTGGCCGATAACAACATTTTGGGCCTGGTCTAAAACATGGGCCTATATATTTCTCATTCATGGTAGGTATTCCTAGTTGAAAAATATCATAATCTGCAAAATTTGATGAAGATACGATGTAAGATGTAGTTTCTAGAGCTGTAATATATCAGATTGGGCCCCATTTGGGTTATACCAAAGTATGAACATATGGGCATCTCCCAAACAAGTAAGGAAAGGCTAAAGACGGACGGACTTTCTATCACATTACAATTCAATTCGGTAAAAAATTGAAATCGGGAAGGATTTTTGCATCCTGTAAATGTATGTGTTTGACAAAAAATGTTAAATCGGAAAGGACATTTGTATGGGGGTATATTGAAACCTGGAACGATGTGACCCGCTTTCACCAATCTTACCCAATTTTTGCATACGTATTTCTAGTTCGATTATAAGATGTTCTGCAAAATTTAAAGAAAATCGGGTACAATATGTCGTTTCTAGAGCGGAAAATGTCAAATCGGGAGCGACATTTGTATGGGGGCTATATCTAAATCTGAACCGATCTTACCCAATTTTTGCATACGTGTTTCTAGTTCGATTATAAGATGTTCTGCAAAATTTAAAGAAAATCGGGTCGTTTCTAGAGCGGAAAATGTCAAATCGGGAGCAACATTTGTATTGGGGCTATATCTAAATCTGAACCGATCTTACCCAATTTCAGCATAGGTGTTTCTAGTTGGATTATAAGATGTTGTACCAAACGTAAAGAAAATCGGGTACAATATTTGGTTTCTAAAGTGGAAAATGTCAAATCGGGAGCGACATTTGTATGGGGGCTATATCTAAATCTGAACCGATTTCCTCCAAATTCAATACCAATGGTCCTTGGCCAGAAAAAATAACTTCAGCTAAGTTTCATGACAATCGGACAACAATTGCGACCTGTAGAGTGCGAACAAGCTTAGATGTTCAGCAGACGGACGGACGGACAGACAGACATCGTTAAATCGACTCAGCTGGTGATTCTAAGCCGATCGGTATACTTAAAGGTGGGTCTAGCTCGATTATTTCTTGGTGTTACAAACATTTGGCGCGAAACTAACTTATAATACCCTAGACCACGTAGTGGTGTAGGGTATAAAAACGGGCCGTCTGCGCCCACTTTTTCATTGGCGATGCGAAAATGATACTAGCCGATTGTTATACCGCCCACCTCCAGGATGGGGTATACTAACTTCGTCATTCCGTTTGTAACACCTTGAAATATCGACCTGAGACCCTATAAAGTATATATATTCTCGATCGTCATAAAAAAGAAATCGTCTAAGACGATCTAGCCATGTCCGTCCTTCTGTTGAAAGCACGCTAGCATCTAAACGAAAGGAGCTAGGGCGTCCAAATTTTCCACAAATACGTCTTATAGTCGTAGATCGGTTGGGATTACAACTGGCCGAAATCGATGCAAAGCGAAAACATTTTCCCTCACAAGTACTAAAAATATCCATAAAAACCCTAATATTTTAGAGTATTTAAGCATATTTTTCAATATGTCTGCTTGTACTTACTTGATATTGGGTATGCGCATTCAATCTATAACAGAAACGTGCACCATAAAGAGACACTTATGTGTAGGAATAAAATTGGTACCTATCAGACGACAACAACTAGAAACACAAAATTCGGTGTGTACAGTAGGGCGTACCTCAAAAAAAAAGTTCGCCGTACACCTTCGAATATGAAGTATTATTGAAAGGTAGTTTCAAAAAAATTTTTTTTATTTTTTTATGCCGAACGTAGGGGTCGCGCTTTTACATTTTTCTATATAACTTCTGCATTTATAAACGGATTTTAAAGTGTGATACATCGATGTTTTTGTCTCGACGAGGCCGATTTTTTTGTCTTTGAAGTCATTGAGCTCAAGCACCCCGTTCTGGTACTTACCCATCATATCTCAGTTGCTACTACCCTAATGTACCACTCTAATATCAGAAAATTAAAGCTCGCATAAAATCATGAAACTCTTCCTAACGAAGTATGTCGATTTTCCCAGCAGAAAAAGTGTTAAACTATTTTTTTTCTTATTTTACCGAGAGCATTGCATATATTTATAAGTTGTTCTTTGTATCTTCGATGTTTACAGTCGGTTGTCAAAGTGTAATACATATATTGGTGTTTTTGTCCCGCACATACCATATTTTCAGTTTTTAAAGTCGTTGACCTCAACAACCCCCTTCTACTATTTATGCATCATATTTCAATTCTTAGAACAATAAATATAAAAATTAAGGTACAATTAAAATTTTAATCAACCATATTTCGACGCGATTCAAGTTGGGTGTATTTTTGGCGGCTCTCAAGTTTAGAAAAGATGTGGCCCATGCGTTGCTCATCGGTGACCGCCATAGCTGATTCATGCACAACATGAACAAAACGCTCGGTGTTTTGAGAATGGCATGGATAATCTGTGAAAATAAATGAGTTCAGCAAAGAAAGCAATCAAATTAAGTTTTTCTTGTGCTAACCTGGTAAATCGATAATTTCTTCTGAAAATTGGAATGCTTCTAACTGTTCTTGCGAAAAAAACTGCAAGCATGGCGGCTCAGTCAATTCAAATTGTTTCCAATCGATCATATTGAAATATGAGTCGCTATCAAAATTGATAAAATTATCAACTGGTGGACCGAACATTTGTCGAATGCTTCCCGTGGCTTCATTGCGGGCTGATAAAATCTTATCATAGGCATCTGAACGCACTAGTTGATCTGGGTCTGTTATCATCGATAACAAAATATTTTCAGGATGAAAAAAATATCCGTTATTTTCAATGAACGGACGGATGACCTCTTGAATATCTTTTGGCAACTGACGAATCCAACATATATAAAGGAAAACATTCCGACTTCCGTGAATTGCCAGTGGTTGGCTTTTTACAAGAAACCAGAATGGTGCATACACTTTCACAACGAACTGAGCCAGTTTTCTCAATACCATCGAGGGTTGCGTACACGTCATATAAAAGCGCAGAATTCGAGAGGCTGTTGTTAGCCAGCGCGCTTTGCAAATAGCGCCGGGCTTCTCGCTGGCTAATTTTTCATCGCATTCTCCGATATAAACGGCTCGAACCATACGATACAAGTAAAGCTGGTCGCCTCGAATATTCCACCCATCTATGTTCGCTGGCATTTCTCCCATTGTAATGCGTTCGAAATTTTGTTTGACCTGACCAAACGGAATAAGCAACAAAATATGCGAATTATTGCATGGAACATTTCTTTCTATGCCACACTTACAACGCGAAATTGAGAACAATTTATTCCACTCATTTACATTGCATTTCAATGAACTTTTAACCAATTTATAGTAATCGTCTAGAAGTTTATCCAACCGTTTACGAACACCTGATACCGATATAATTGGAATGCCTGCCCGCCCCCATAAAAGGGTAATGCTTCTGAAAGCTTCTTGTTTAAAAGCACTCAATTTTCTATTGGGATTAGTGTTATGCCGCAGATACAAGAAATAATTAATAACATCGTACTTAGTCGGTAACATAGTGTTGTTTAATGCACTGATCGTAAAAGACATTTTTTTAGTTTTTTTTACCGTTGTATAATGGAAATTGAAATATTTAATAATGCTTTGTTGAGCCACCAACGCCTTATTACTGAACTAATTTTTATTGTTACAATAAAATATAGACCGTTACTTCACAGGTAAAACGATTTGCAATAGGGAAACAATGTGACAAAGTAGTTTTGCTCATGTTGTGCATGAATCAGCTATGGCGGTCACCGATGAGCAACGCATGGGCCAAAAACACCAATATATGTATTACACTTTGACAACCGACTGTAAACATCGAAGATACAAAGAACAACTTATAAATACATGCAATGCTCTCGGTAAAATAAGAAAAAAACTAGTTTAACACTTTTTCTGCTGCGAAAATCGACATACTTCCTTAGGAAGAGTTTCATGATTTTATGTGAGCTTTAATTTTCTGATATTAGAGTGGTACATTAGGGTAGTAGCAACTGAGATATGATGGGCAAGTACCAGAAGGGGGTGCTTGAGCTCAATGACTTCAAAGACAAAAAAATCGGCCTCGTCGAGACAAAAACATCGATGTATCACACTTTAAAATCTGTTTATAAATGCAGAAGTTATATAGAAAAATGTAAAAGCGCGACCCCTACGTTCGGCATAAAAAAAATTTTTTTGAAACTACCTTTCAATAATACTTCATATTTGAAGGTGTACGGCGAACTTTTTTTTTGAGGTACGCCCTAGTGTACAGATACATAAAATGATACATAAATATTTTTTTCCAAATCCGTACTTTTAAGGGGTAAAAGAAGAAAGGAGGGGTAAAAATGATACCAACCAAACGGCTGCCCCTAAAAAAATTAAATTCGGTGTATACATTCCTCTGAATGCGTAGACACGTAAACTAAAGGGATTTTTCGGAATTCGTACTTTTTGGGGGTAAAATGGTAGACACGACAAATAAAAAGTTTTTTTTTCAAATTCGTACTTTCAAAGGATACAATGCGAACAGAAGGATAAAAATGGTACCAACTAAACGGCTACAGTTAGAATGATTGGTGTGTACTAATTCCTCTAATTGCGAAATAATTGCTTGAATCATGAAGTTAGGTTATGTACGTGAGATAATGGATTTGCATAGTGTTTACTTTTGGAAGTAAAATAGGAAAAATAATACAACCAAATGTAGCACCCACTATCTACAAATATTCATTGTATTTAGGATTTGTTACTATATTTGAATTGATTCCTTAACACCTTTCGAGAGTTATCGCTTATAGCTCATTCTGCGCCACCCTGTATAATCTTTTAACTTTTGGATAGATTTAACATTTTAGAGGCATTCTATTCAACTGTTATATTGCTCTTATTTCAGTATCAGTATCACAATCTCATGGAGCAGGGCAATAATGCCCTAAACGTAAACGTTTTCTATTTTTTCAGACGATTTTTAAGTAAATGAAAGTTCTTTTGTGGCAATACAAACGACATTTATGATAAATGTCTACAAGAGAGAGATATATTGCACCTATTCCAGTTAACATTTAGGGTATGTACCAAAAGCAGTTCATTTGTACCAAATGGTCCAAACGCTTTTTATACCCTACACCACTTCGTGGTCTAGGGTATTATAAGTTAGTTTCGCGCCAAATGTTTGTAACACCAAGAAATAATCGAGCTAGACCCACCTTTAAGTATACCGATCGGCTTAGAATCACCAGCTGATTCGATTTAACGATGTCTGTCTGTCCGTCCGTCCGTCTGCTGTCCATCTAAGCTTGTTCGCACTCTACAGGTCGCAATTGTTGTCCGATTGTCATGAAACTTGGCAGAAGTTATTTTTTCTGGCCAAGGACCATCGGTATTGAATTTGGAGGAAATCGGTTCAGATTTAGATATAGCTCCCGTACAAATGTCGCTCCCGATTTGACATTTTCCACTTTAGAAACCACATATTGTACCCGATTTTCTTTAAAATTGGCACAACATCTTATAATCCAACCTATGGTGAAAGTGGGTAAGATCGGTTCAGATTTAGATATCGCCCTCATACAAATGTTGCTCCCGAATGTTTAACCGATTTTGGCCAAACTTTACATATTCTATTTCACCAATAAACATACATGGTGAAAGCGGGTCACATCGTTCCAGGTTTCAATATACCCCTATACAAATGTCCTTTCCGGTTTAACATTTTTTGTCAAACACATACATTTACAGGATGCAAAAATCCTTCCCGATTTCACTTTTTCACCAAATTGAATTGTAATGAGATAGAAAGTCCGTCCTTACTTAGCATTTCCTTACTTGATTAGGAGATGCCCATATGTCCATACTTTGGTATAACACAAATCGGGTCCCATTCTGATCTATTACAGCTCTAGAAACTACATCTTACATCGGATCTTCATCAAACTTTGCAGATCATGGTATTTTTCAACCAGGAATACCTACCGTGAATTAAGCATATATAGGCCCTTGTTTTGGACCATTCCCAAAATGTTGTTATAGGCCCCCATTTGAAATGTCGGTCCGATTCATCCTATTACTACTGTATAATTTGTATTTGTCTGTCCGATAATTGGATCAATTACCTTATTATTAACCATATTCGTTCAATATGACTAAAGATGAATTTATAGTATAATTTATATGAACTACATAAAATTGCTCCCATGAAATAACTGGGTTTAGTAATCAAAGCGAGGTACATACGCAGGGAGTGGTGTAGGGCATTTTATAGTCGGCCTCGCCTGACTTTAGCCTTTCCTTACTTGTTTTCTCTGTGAGTACACAATTTCAAGACAATTTTATTTTTTTTTTGTGTAATTGCATCTCTCATCATCTCCTTATAGAGGCCGGGTTTGATGTTGAAAAGTCGCTGCGAAGCCACTTGAAAAGACTTTTGACATAGTCGAAATCATGATCGTGGTAGTCTGTAGCCAAGTAATAAATGTCACCATGCCATTTGTAAATAAATTTGCATTCTATTGAATATAGAAGCAAAATGGTCTTGAACCAGGACAATATCCCAGTTCAAATCAAATATAATATGAAACTATAGATACTTATATACATTTTATTTTGTTTAAATTAAAATAAGTAAAAACGTCGTTAAGTTCGGCCGAGACGAAGTTTGTGCACTCTCCACTATGGTTTGCATTTCACAAAGGCTGTCGATTTTCTTAGAAGTGCAGCTTCATGATTAGGGTTTGGGGTTTCCCGGACTTTTTTCATTTCCCGGGAAAACGGGAATGGAAAACTTCATTCCCGGGAATAAATTTAATTCCTTATATGTATGTATTCCTTGTTTAAAGAATACACATTTAGTAGACTGTGAGGTTTTTTTAATACTGACAAATTACAAATTAAAAAAATTGCTTTAGTATATTATTTTGTTTCTAGACGAACGAATTGTCAGAATTATAGGACTTTTAAATCACATGCACTAATGACTAGCACATACAACTAACACATAGTGTAAAACATGATAGAGACTTTTATGACGTTTTTAATTTAAAAGATTCGTTCATCTAGAGACGAAAATAACTTACCGAAACAGGAGGAAAATATTCGAAACTGTGAAAAAAAATTAAATTTGATTTTATCAATGTGGAATATAAGTAGTTATAAACTAATTGTTAGTATACCTTGAATACAAATAATAATTCAAAAAAGATTGAAAAAGTTTCAGTCATTATTTATTAAAATACAAATTAGTTTCACTTATATAGGGTCCGCAAAATAACTTTTTTTTTTTTTTTTGAAAATGCTATAAAAAACTACTGTATATTTTTTCAAATTTCTTTTTTTATTTGAAAGTACAATCCTTCCGGTTAATAATGGTAAATAATTTCATTCAAATGGCTGCCTCGGGCACCCCACAAATAATAGTCCAACGGTTGAATAGTTGAAAAAAACGTTAGATGGCGGACCCCATACCAATGTCTCCTATGATTTACTTTTTCCGCTCTAGAAACCACATATTTCAACAAATATTTTTTTTTGAAAATGCTATAAAACAAGTATTTGAAAGTACAATCCTTCCTTCAGGGGGAAACTTGATTGGACTGCTGCTGTCGGTACGGTTACTTTCCACATAGAATTCGTTAAGTTTGATTTAATAAACCTGGTTCTAACCTTTCTCACAAACGGTCCGCCACGCCATATATACGATAGTCTCTTTTACTCGAAATCCAATCATTTTTGTACAAATTTTTATTTCGCTCACATTCTTCCAACTTATATTACAACACTTGGTTTTAGTTTCACGCTTCATTTTTTTTTGACCAAAGAACTTATTTCGACTGTTTTTTAGTGAAACACTTTTGTCTGCTTTTAATATTGATTGGTTTGTTGTCAAAATAAATGCAGTGCTTAGAAATACTAATGTATTGTACTTTAGACTAGCACTTAGCGAACAAGTTAACACGCAGGCATTCGAAACCGGGTGTCAATTTATGGGCCCTACATTTAATCGTGGCTATAATAATAATAATAGCTTGTGACATTGACTAATTTCGTCAAAAAGTTATAGTAAATGTCTGCAGTCCAAAACGTTCGGTTGTCGTTTCCTTCTACGGAAATGTTGCTTTATAGAACTTTGTTCGTTGCAATCATACTGGTGCAATGCAGCAGCATAGTCGTTCAGGTGAATTCAAAATCTCGTCAGTATTAATTTCAAATGTCTTCTATGTTCCAATTCTATTGCATTGCAGACTGCCAGGCGCAATTTTAAATTGGAAATCTATAATTTCACGTGCTCTATTCCAGTCAAACCTTTTGTGCAAAATGACTGTGAATACACAAAATTGGCCACCAATAATTTCATATTTACCAGACGCTTTATGTTCGAGCGAGATGTGGGCAAAGAAATGAACGTACGTTTTTGGATTCAAGCTCTGCCCCAGAATGGCCGAAAAATTATTAATTTTATGGATATTAAAATCAACGCGTGTGATGGCCTAACTGTATCATTGCCAAATCCGTTGATTAAACTTCTAATGAATGAAATGAGAAGGACCACCAATTTGCCCTATTCATGTCCTTTCAAGCCGGTAAGTTATTGCAAAAAAAACTTCTCTGAATTTCCATTAATACATAGTTTGCAGGGTGTCTTGTATAAAATGGAAAATTTCAGTCTAACTGATAAAGTGTTGCCACCCTACACTCCGCCTGTGAACTTCACAATTTCCTTAATGTATTATGAGAATGATCTATTAGCTTGCCACATAAAACTGATGGGTGCAGTGAAACGCTAGCTAGAAATATTTGCAAAAAATATCCTTCACATCCATTTTTTAATGTAGTTTTGTAAAGTAAATTCGAATATTGTCAAAATTTAGAAACACATCTTAGCAGTGAACACATTATAGAGACTTAAAAAGTTTATTACTTTTACTACTACTAACAAATTAATATATATTAATATTGCTAAACAATAAATAGAACGTTTTACATAAATATGCAGACCAAACCTTCTACTTAAATAAAAGATAACAAGTCTTAAAATTAATAAATATACATATATGTATTATTAAAGTTATTTAGTTTGTTATTAAATATTTAATTTTGACATTTTTAATTTTTATTTTCCTATCGCTATTTACACCCTGCACCACGGTGTGGAATAGGGTATTATAAGTTAGTTCCACGCCAAATGTTAATATTTCAAAATAATCCTTGGGCCCTTGTCTAATTTTGGTTTTTTACAGAATCCAAAAATGTCAACTAGGACAAATGTTATTGAATTTTGGATTTTGATTCTGAACCACTGTGCGACGCTGTTTTAGTCGCAGAGAGTATCGAGAAGAAATGAAATCTTTGTTGTTTAAGGATTTGATAGATGGAAAACACAAGTTTCTGTGTTAATCAATCTCATAACTTAACGAGTAAAAACGGCGTTAAGTTCGGCCGGGCCGTACTTTATATACCCTCCACCATGATTAGCATCCACAGAGGCTGTAGATATTCGTAGAAGTGTAGTAACATTACAGGAAAATGTAAAGCCAAGCCAAACCAAAACAAATTAAAATATTGAAAATACAAGTAAGGAAAGGCTAAAGTCGGGCGGGGGCGACTATATGATACACTCCACTTTCTATCCGAATACCATATGTGTTACTAGCTCAAATATAAGATGTTTCGCCAAATCTGAAGACAACGTGATACAATTTGTGATTTTTAGAGATGAAGAAATCAAATCGGGAGCGAAATTTGTATGGGAGCTATATATAAATCTGAACCGATCTAACACATTTTTACCACAGGTATTTATAGTTGAAACATAAGATGTGTTGCCAAATCTGAAGATACAATTTGTGGTTTCTAGAGCGGAAAAAATCAAATCGGGAGCGAAATTTGTATGGGAGCTATATATAAATCTGAACCGATCTAACACATTTTTACCACAGGTGTTTCTAGTTGAAACATAAGATGTTTTGCAAAATCTGAAGACAATCTGATACAATTTGTGGTTTATAGAGCGGAAAAAATCAAATCGGGAGCGAAATTTGTATGGGAGCTATATATAAATCTGAACCGATTTAACACATTTTTACCACAGCTTTTTCTAGTTGAAATATAAGATGATTTGCTAAATCTGAAGACAATCTGATACAATTTGCGATTTCTAGAGCGGAAAGAATCAAATCGGGAGCGAAATTTGTTTGGGAGGTATATATAAATCTGAACCGATCTAACACATTTTTACCACAGATGTTTCTAGCTGAAATATAAGATGTTTTGTCAATTTTGAAGAAAATCTGTTGTAATATGTGGTATCTAGAGTGAAAAGAGTCAAATCGGGAGTGAAATTCGTTTGGGGTCTATTTCTAAATCTGAACCGATCAAATTAAACAGCGTTCGTCCTTATCTCGAAAAACTTTGTTGTGCAAAGTTTGATTTGGGTCTGTGTACAATTGCGACCTGTATCGTGAATACAAAAATAGATGGTCAGGCAGACAGACATAGCTAAATCGATTCAAAAAGTGATTCTAAGTCGATCTGTATAAATAACAATGGGCCTATCTTTCTTCCTTTTGGGTGTTACAAACAAATGCACAAAGACATAATACTCTCGTGGAGTGTATACAAATTTTATAAATAAATATAAAATGTTTATTATTGCAAACCACGCTTAGATCGAAATGATACTCCATGTTGATTAAAAATAAACATAAGGTAACAATCTTCAAAAAAGGCTTAAATACCATAAATATTGATAGTGGGTGCAACAATTGGTTGTATTTCCATTCTATTTTAATTCCAAGAGTACAAATATTGAATATCCATTATCTAACGTACATAGTGCAAAATAACCTAACTTAATGATTCATGATAAACTTAATGATTCAACCTATATTTTCCGTGAAAGTAAAAAGATCGAATTTGGAAAAATCTTTTTATTTTGCGTGTTAATACAGTCAGAGGCATGTATACACTAATTCCATGATTCTAGCTGCGACCATTTTGGTTGGTACAATTTTTATCCTCTTTTTCATATTTTACCCCCATAAGAGTACGACTTTCTAAAATCTCTTTATTTTACGTGTCTACGCAATTAAAGGGATGTACACATCGAATTTCATAATTCTAGCTTTAGTCGTTAAGTTGGTACTATTTTTATCCCTCTGTACCCATTGTATCCCTTGAGAGTACAAATTTGGAAAAAATCTTTTATTTTCCATGTCTACGCAGTCCGAGGAATGTATACTCCGAATCTCATGACTCGAGCTGCGGTCATTTGGTTGGTACTAGTTTTATCCCCTCTTTACATTTTAACCCCAAAAAACTACGAATGTCGAAAAATTCCTTTATTTTACGTATGGTACACGTTTGTTATAGGGAAATGCACATATCCAATATCAAATAAGTACAAGTAGACATATTGAAAAACTTGCTTAAATACTCTAAAATATTAGGGATATCATGGGTATTTTTAGTCCTTGTGGAATTTTTCCCTTTGGGCCGAATTCGCCCCGTTTCAATCCCAACCGATCTACGACTAAAAGACGCATTTATGGAAAATTTGAACGTTCAAGCTCCTTTCGTTTAGATGCTAGCGTACTTTCATCAGACGGACGGACATGGCTAGATCGTCTTAGAATTTTATGACAGGTCGATATTTTAAGGTGTTATAAACGGAATGACAAAGTTAATATACCCCCATCCTGGAGGTGGAGGGTATAAAAAGTTAGATCGTGTGGTTTTTCTTCTTTAACACATTGAGTGCCAAGCGGTTTTGACGCAAACCTTCCCAGGAGGCCAAACATTTTTTTGGCTCTAACTGAAAGCAATCACTGTCGTACGTGTTAAGGGGGAGGGGAGGCCAGGTGCCTTAAAGAGAATAAAGAATTTGCAATCAATTTTGAAGAGAAGAACGATTCCTAGGTTTCGTAGATTGTTCTGTAAGTAGATATATTTTCCCGATATTCCAAGAATGGACTTCAAAGGCCAAAAGTAAAAAAACACAAAACATTATTATTCACTGCCTGGCGTCCAAATTAAATTTGGTAATTTTCGACTCCAGGAATCGCTGACAGCGAAAAGGTTTTCCGTCTAAAAAACAAAACCAAATGATCTCGAACCTATGTAAAAGTTACAACAAAACTATGAAGAGAAAAGATAGAGTAGAATAGAAAAATCAAAACAGTTGACAAAATATTGATTGAAATCTTCCAATCAAAGAAGTTCTTTGGCGATGCGTCGAATTAAAACTTGGCTAAGATCCACCATGAACAAAGATCACCTTTCAAATTTGTCAATCTTAAATATCGAAAACGAATTTGTACAATAGTTAGTAACTTCGTAGAGTTAAAAAGAAGTTACTGACGTCAAATTCCACTTATTTTTTAGGAGTAAGAATTAAATATTAATTTATTCTTATTTACTCCATTCTAGCACTTTTTATGTTTTTATGAAATATGGTATTCTTATTTATTTTAATACATTGTTACATACTCTTGTTAACACTTCTTCTTTAATTAATAAATTTAATAACTAAATATTATTAAATATTGTCTGCTTTAAACGATTTTAGTTGTTTCAAAATTGTTTATTTAATATATTTATTCATCACATAAGAATTGTAATAATTCTTATTTCATTTGATACTGTCCTGGCTCAAGACTATTTTGCATCTATATTTTTTAGAATTCAAATTTATTTCTAAATGGCATGGTGATATTTATTACTCGGCTGTACACTACCAATATCAAAATTTCTATATGGATTAATTTTCTACATTTCATCATCATTTTCACCCTTGAATAAATATTAAGCATAAAAAACAAATTTTGAGTTTACTTGCAAAAAATTTCATTATATAATATTTTTTAATAAACTCTGGAGGAGGCTATAGTCCTACCCAGCGGAAATCTATTGCTACGCCCATGGATGTCTGTCTGTCAGTCTGCATTTACATTGGATCTCGATCATGTCATAACTCAACTATAAAAACCTGCTAATGAACATCAACTATATTGGTCCACGTTTTGGTATAACCCCCACACAAATAGGGGCCCATTGTAAAGTTTGTAAACAACCCTAGAACCCACATTTTTTCCACCGGATAGTTCAAATATAAAATGATCCGCAGGTTTGTAGAAGTATAACAGAGAACAACGAAGAAAGTATTGTTTCATTTCTGGCTTAGAAGGTTTTCCATTTAAGTAATTAAATCGATGTTTGCAGTCATAAGCAGAATATTCTTTTTAAAATGAATAAATAAGACAATAGTTTAACAAAATTTGTAAATGCCGAGGTATCGGTCGGTCTCGCGAATATAGTTTTGTACTGTAGAAAATTAACAATACTAATTAAATACACCATCAGATAAACCACTATCTGAAAAGGAAAACGAAAACGCAATTACACTTTTTTCTACGAACTAAACGAAATTCCAATACGATACATGGTTTCCCAATAAAATACCCTCTATTATGATGCAATTTTCAACTAAATATTTTAACATTTATGAACTTTAAATGCATCCATAGCTAAATTTAGTCGCGATGTTGGCAAAATCAAATTCCAAAATGTTATTTGGAAAATTCAGTCAGTAAAGTCGAGATTTGGGCGCATGAAATTTGGGAGTTTTTGTCGCCGATAATACACTGTGAACCGCCGTTACCGTCAACGGTGAGCGTTACCGTGCCATGCTCAAGGAATTTTTGTTTCCAAAAATTCAAGAGAATGGCATGGACTACATTTGGTTTCAAGAAGACGGGGCCACGTGTCACACAGCCAACGCAATCATCGTATTTTACGCACTTTTTTCATAATAGAATAATCAGCCGAAATTGTGATGTCAATTGGGTGCCTCGAAGCTGTGATTTGAGCCCTTTGGATTATTTTTTGTGGGGAGCCATAGAGGATAAATGTTACGCAATCCATCCAAAGACAATTAAAGCGTTGTAACATGAAATCGAAGTAGCCATTGAAGAGTTTCGAGCCGGTACAATCGAAAATGTACTGAAAAATTGGATTGATCGGATGAGGTACTGCCGAGCCAGTCGTGGTAGTCACGTGAATGATATTGTGTTCCATTATTAAATAACAAGTTCAACGTTTCCAATAAAACCGGAAATTTGAAAAAATAATCAGTAATACTTAATTTTCTTTTTTAAGGAAAATTTAAATAAACTGCACAGGATTTTGCACAGATTTAGGAATGCTTTTTTTCTGGGTGATGGCATTTCAAGGAATGTGATGCATTGAATGTGTGGCATTGAATGTGATGCGTTTTAATTAGTTTTTTGTTTTAGATCAAAAAAGTTATTTCGACTTATAAAGGGTGATTTTTTAAGAGCTTGATAACTTTTTTTTTAAAAAAAAAACGCATAAAATTTGGAAAATCTCATCGGTTCTTTATTTGAAACGTTAGATTGGTCCATGACATTTACTTTTTGAAGATAATTTCATTTAAATGTTGACCGCGGCTGCGTCTTAGGTGGTCCATCCGCTTAGTCCAATTTTGGCATTTCCACGTTTTTGAGTAACAGAGACCCAATTGGTGCGAACGGCGACGAATCGAAAATTGGTGGTCATCATTAACACTGGCCGATACAGCTGCGATATTTTCTTCAGTTCGCACTCTACGTAAGCGTGTTGGTGGTTTAATGTCCAACAATGTAAATTTGGTGCGAAATTTAGTCACAATAGCCCGAATAGCCGCTTCAGTGGGTCGATTAAACTGACCATAAAATGGAAGCGCGCAATGAACTTTCTTAACAGAGCACGCATTTTGATAATAAAATTCAATAATTTGCAAGCGTTGTTCGTTTGTAAGACGATTCATGATGAAATGTCAAAGCATACTGAGCATCTTTCTCTTTGACACCATGTCTGAAATCCCACGTGATCTGTCAAATACTAATGCATGAAAATCCTAACCTCAAAAAAAATCACTCTTTAATTAGTTTGGTTTTTTGTTTGCTTCTAAAGTTGATTGGTTTGTTTTCAAAATAAATTCAGTGTTTAAAACATTAATGTATCGTACTTTGGACTAGCATTTAGTGCATGTTAATACACAGGAAAAGGCTAAGGTCGAGCGGTGCAGACTATATGATACCCTCCACTCTCTAGCCCATTTTATGACCAATCCGCGATGTTATAAAATGTCAGAGACACTTTAATGATGCAAACATTCGAAATCGGATGCGATTTTATTGGACCTACATTTTATACACGAACGGTCCCAACGCCTCTAACTCCCGTCTCTGCCGACCGCGGGGGCCACGTCCACCAAAGTCCGAACCATGGCGGCTAAGCTGTGGACACCGGCAACAGAACAAACATCAACAGGCGGCATAACACAACTATAATCAAACAAAATATTAGTAAGTATATTAGTATATATTATCATGTATATTAGTATCACATGCAAGTAAATGTTATTCTTAAAATTACTGCAACTACAACATTAAAGTAAACCATGTCATATAAAATTAAACATCCAAGCACGAGAAAATCCTCGACGTTATTATATCGATTCCTAAACCGAAATCTTTGATGGGACAAAATGAATTCAAATCAATACACATTTTACGAATGAGCTCGCGGATGCATAATTCGTACGCTGAAAATCAGTGTGAAGAAAGTGATAGTATCTAGATGGTATAAATGACATCTTAAACTTAATCCTAGGAATAAGCAAGTAAGGAAAGGTAAAAGTCGGGCGGGGCCTACTATATGACACACTCCACTTTCTATCCAAATACAGTTCAATTCGGTAAAAAGAGAAAACGGGAATTTTTTTGTATACTGTAAATATATGTGTTTGACAAAAAATGTTAAACCAGAAAGCACATTTGTATGGGGTTATATTGAATCCTGTAACGAAATATGTGAAATATAATACATATAGTTTGGCCAAAATCGGCTAAACATTTCGGAGCAACATTTGTATTGGGGCTATATCTAAATATGAACCGATCTTACCCACTTTCTGCATATGTGTTTCTAGTTGGAACATAAGATGTTCTGTCAAATTTAAAGAAAATCGAGTAGAATATGTGGTTTCTAGAGCGGCAAAAGTCAAATCGGGAGCGACGTTTGTATGGATGCTATTTCTTAATCTGAACCGATATTACTATCACTTCTGCATAGATGTTTCTAGTTGGATTATAAGATGTTGTGCCAAATTTAAAGAAAATCGGTTACAATATTATTAAATAGCGTTCGCCCTTGATGCACAAAACTTACTTGTGCCAATTTTTGTTAAGATCCGACTATAACTGCGACCTGTAATTTGGTTACACAATAGAGACAGACAGACAGACAGACGGACAGGCAGACAGACGGACATTGCTAAATCGACTCAGAAAGTGATTCTAAGCCGATCTATATAATAAACAATGGGTCTAACTCGTTTCCTTTTGGGTGTTACAAACAAATGCACAAAAACATAATACTCTCGTGGAGTGTATAAATAGCCAGAAGTGATATTACCATTTACAACCTTATAAAAGGTGATTTTTTAAAAGCTATAGGAAAGTTTTTCAAAAAAAAAAAACATAAAATTCAGATAAATGCATGAAATCTTTATTTGAATCGATAGTACGGTCCATATAATTTAATGTTTCAAGATTCAGTGGGTGGATTAAACTGACCATAAAATGGAAGAAGCGCGCAATGAAATTTCTTAACAGAGCACGAATTTTGATAATAAAATTCAATAATTTGCCAAATTATAGCCCAAACAGAAGATGTTTGACAGTGAAACAAAACACGAAACGTGCGTCAGCTGTTTAAACCATTTTATTAATTTATTTAAAATCTTGTTTATTCCTGTTCATATTTGTGGTGTGTGGCAAAACATACGTCCAAGTGCAAATGAACATGACACTTAGAACACATTCTTTGGTTGGGTTTTTACATCGCCTGGCTTTTTTTAAGGATGACTAATAATTTTGTGATGGCCGGATAAACGAGGAAGCGGACGAACCAGAAACAATTTATCTGAGGTCGTACCATCATAATCAGATTCAGAAACCATATCAACATCCGCTGGTTCATCTGCTGTCAGTAACAAACTCGTTGCAAAGTCCACCCGAAATGTCAATTGCGAAATTTTATGTCCACCGAGCTTCTTATTTACAAGGCATTTCAGCTTCCAAGCATTTACTATGGATGATTATGAAGATGATAACGCGAGAGAAATAGAACGTGTATACAATGCATATTGACTAAGCTGAGTTTACTCTATCGGCCACTGTTCGATTACTCGAACAGTCAAATGTTGACGTCTCTTAAAGTACGAAGATGCAATAAATATTGATGTAAGACTCATAACACTCCAATATAATAATATTGGACGTTTATTTAAAGGAATAAATTTTTAAGGTATTTTTGGGCCCCCCTCTAAAGTCTAAGTAGACGATGGAGGTTCACTGCACCAATTATTTCATAAAAGCCAACAAAATTTGCTATATTATAGATTATTTACATATAAAGTATATATATGTTTATCTTCACGGAAAATCATCGCGTTGAAAGTAGACAAAAGTTGCTGTTCGACTAATCGAACAACGGCCGAAAATGGGTTAAAATGTGATGACGCGAACCAAAGTTATGATATCGATAAGGAAGCCCTCCCTTCAAAAAAACCCCCGAGATAAGCAACTTTGGACTACTGTTAAACTTAAACCACGTACTACTTTGAGCTACGGTAAACAGTGCATTACCCGCAAACACTAGTAGAATGTATGAAAAAAATCCAAAACAATGGTTTTTCTGTTGGAATTACCCAAATACGAAATACCTTTTTGGTAAGTATATTCATCTGTCCTAGATAGTGTTTTCTTCTTATTTCTTCATACTAAGTCCTTTTTTGCTATTCTTGGCTGACCTGAATCTCAAATATATTGGAATATTTGCTGCCTGGTCTTATTATGATGTCAATGCTTGTAGACTGGAAGAACGTCTTAATGTAATGGTCGATCTTGTTAATAAAAACATATTCTACAAATTATATTACTATTTATATTGTTAATTGTATCATTGAACGAATAAACTATTTTTAATCAAATATTTCGCTTCACAATTTGTTTAAATATATATTTCGACACAAGATCTACAAAAACCAAGAAATGATGTGTGTACATTCTACTGAGAACATATTCGATCTTCAATATTAGTACTTCTCCTATCAAAATGGTACGGACATTTGGTCTGTAGCTGGAATCAAAAAATTGCAAATGGAAAAATCGGCCCTGAGGGAAATTGTATCTACCTAATAACGACCGACAATGAAATGTGACTTTAATTGAGTAGATGTATAATATAAAAGTATATATTCCACATTCGTACTTTTAGGGGATAAAATTGGAATAGAGGGATAAAAATGGTACCAACCGGCTGCACCTAGAATAATGAAATTCCGTGTATACATCCCTCTGATTGCGTAGATAGGTGAAATAATAGAATTTCGTAGTTTTAGGAGGGTAAATTGGAAAAAGGGGATAAAGAATATACCAACCAAATGACCGCAGCTATAGTCAAAATATTCGGAATATAAATTCTTCAGACTGCGTAGACACGAAAAATAAAAAGGGTTTTACAAATTCGTACTTTCAATGGATACAATGGGGACAGAGGGATAAAAATGGTACCAACTCAAAAGCTACAGCATTAATAATGATATTCGGTGTGTACATCTATATAATTTCATAGACACGTAAAATAAAGAGATTTTCGAAAGTTCTACCTTTAAGGGCTAAAATGGGAAAAAGAGAATAAAAATAGTATCAAGCATCAACAAGTAAGGAAAGGCTAAAGTCGGGCGGGGGCGACTATAGGAAGTGGAGTGTATCATACTCCACTTCCTATCCGAATACTCTTTAATTCGGTAAAAAAGTGAAAACGGGAAGAATTTTTGTATGTTTCCTAACCATAGACTAATATGACCTGGTCCAATTTGTAAAATCGAAAAGAATATTTGTTTCGTGGATATATCCAAACATGGAATACAGTGACTAACTTTAACAATAAGTGCTTCCAGTTCAAATATAGCGTGTTATGCTCACTTTCGTGGTTTCTGGGGCGGAAAAGTTCTATCCGTGAGCGAAATATGAAGACAATCGGTTCAGATTTAGATATAGCCCCCATACGAATTTCACTCCAGATTTGACCCTTTTCACTCTAGATACCACATATTTCAAGAGATTTACTTCAAAATTGGTGAAACATCTTATAGTTCAACCAGAAACACGTGTGGTAAAAATGTGTTAGATCGGTTCAGATTTATATATAGCTCCCATACAAATTTCGTTACCAATTTGAATTTTTCCACTCTAGAATCCACATATTTTAACAGATCTTCATCAAATTTGTAAAAATATCTTATACTTCCACAAGAAACACTCATGGTGAAAATGGATCAGATCGGTTCAGATTTGTATTTAGCTCCCATTCAAATTTCGCTCTCGATTTGACATTTTGTGGTATAGAAACCACATATTTTTACAGATCTTCTTCAAATTTGGCAAAATATCTTATACTTCCACAAGAAACACTCATGATGAAAATGGATCAGATCGGTTCAGATTTGTATATAGCTCCCTCACAAATTTCACTCCCGATTTCACTTTTTCGACTCTATAAACCACATATTTTAACAGATCTTCCTCAAATCTCGCAAAATATCTTATATTTCAACTATAAACCCATGGTGAAAATGGGCCAGATCGGTTCAGATTTACATATAGCTCCCGTTCAAATTTCGCTCCCGATTAGACTTTTTCTGCTCTAGAAACCACATATTTTGACAGATCTTCATCAAATTTGGCAAAACATCTTATATTTCAACTAGAAACGCCTGTGCAGAAAATGTGTTAGATCGGTTCAGATTTATATATATATCCCATACAAATTTCGCTCCCGGATTGACTTTTTCTACCCCACGTATTTTCACCGAATTTCTTCAAAACGAGCATAACACGTTTACTTATTGTGAAAGTTAGTCAAATATTCTTCTCGATTTGACAAATTGGGTCAGCTCGTATGATTCAGCTCGTATGATTAGGAAACACACAAAAAGCCTTCCCGTTTTCACTTTTTTACCGAATTGAATTGTATTCGGATAGAATGTGGAGTGTATCATATAGTCGGCCCCGCCCGAATTTAGTCTTTCCTTACTTGTTGTGAATTGCAAATTAGCGAACGAAATTAAATTTTTCATTTTCCAGAGGGAATTTTTTTCCCTAACAAGGTCTAAATATAGTAAAAGTATTTAGGATTTTTTTATAATTTTCGTCTCAGATTCAAATTTAGTACATACATTTATACACTCCACTAGAGTATTATATATTTGTGCATTTGTTTGTAACACCCAAAAGGAAACAAGTTAGACCCATCGTTTATTATACAGATCGGCTTAGAATCACTTTCTGAGTCGATTTATTGTTGTAATCAAATTACAGGTCGCAATTATAGCCCAATCTTAACAAAAATTGGCACAAGTAAGTTTTGTAGATCAAGGACGAACGCTATTTAATTTGAAGCATATCGGTTCAGATTTAGATATAGCCCCCATACAAATGTCACTCCCGATTTGACTTTTTCCGCTCTAGAAACCACACATTTCACTCGATTTGCTTCAAAAATGGCACCGTACCCTATAATTGAAGTGGAAACAGCTATGGTGAAAATCGGTTAGATCGGCTCAGATTTAGATAAAGCCCCCATACTATTGTCGCACCCGATTTGACTTTTCCGCTCTATAAAGCACATAATTCACTCAATCTACTTTAAATTTGGCACAACATCTTATAATTCAACTTAAAACACCCATCGTGAATGTGTGTAAGATCGGATCAGATTTAGATATAATTTTTTTATATATATACAAATCTTGCTCCAAATGTTTAACCGATTTTGGCCAAACTTTACATATTATATTTCATCTATAAACATACATAGTGAATGCGGGTCACATCGTTCCATGGTTCAATATACCCCCATGCAGATGTCCTTTCCGATTTAAAATTTTTTGTCAAACATATACACTTACAGGATACAAAAATCCTTCCCGATTTCACTTCTTTACAGAATTGAATTATAATAGGATAGCAAGTGGAGTGTATCATATAGTCGGCTCCGTCCGACTTTAGATTTTCCTTACTTGTTTTACTATAACGCTGGAATAAAGAAACTGTGATCATACTTAGTTCAATTTCTTTCTCTTAAGGATATTTTTACTAAGCTGGAGAAAAATTGCTGAACTAAATTGGAGTATGGACTTTGCTCGTATTTTGAAATGCTATTTCTTGAGTGAGGTCACTTGAAGGACAGCGACTGGAATTACATATGTATATGTTTTTGGTATTGAATGTGACACGTTCTAAATTTTTGGTTTTGGATCAAAAATGTTAATTTGACTGTTAATTGGTGTATTGTACTTTGGTCTAGCACTTGGCGCACTTGTCCTACATTTAATCGTGGCTATTTACGCTCCTGCTTCCATAATAATAGTTCGTGTCAATGATCAAACTTGCCACAAGTTACATTAGTTGACTGCAATCCAAAACGTCCGGTTGGCGTTTCCTCCGACAGAGATGTTGCTTCTTAGAAATTTGTTCGCTGTCATCCAGATTTTGCATAGCCTCAGTGTCGTTCATGTGAATTCAAAATCAAGTCGCTATTAATTTCAAATATCTTTTATATTCCAATTCCATTACATAACAGACTGCCAAGTGCAGTTTTAAATAGGAAATCTACAATTTTACGTACTCGAATCTAGTCAAACGTTTGCTGCAAAATGACTGCGACTTCGACTACAAAACGCTTCAAGTTCAAGCAAGATGGTGGCAAAGAAGAGGAATTGATTTTGCTGATGCAATGGCTGCCACAGAACAGAAAGAAAATTATTAAGTTTATAGACCTTAATATTAACCTGACTACAGCAATGCATAATCGGTTGATTAAAGTTCTATCGAAGGAACTGAGGCCAGTAATTATACACTCCACGAGAGTATTATGTCTTTGTGCATTTGCTTGTAACACCCAAAAGGAAACGAGATAGACCCATTGTTAATTATACCGATCGACTTAGAATCACTTTTTGAGTCGATTTAGCAATGTCCGTCCGTCCGTCTGTCCATCTAATCTTGTAATCACGATACAGGTCGCAATTGTAGACAGAACCAAATGAAACTTTTCACAACAAAGTACAGGGACGAACGCTATTTATTTTGAAGAAAATCGGTTCAGATTTAGATATAGCCCCCATACGAATTTCACTCCCGATTTGACTCTTTTTACTCTAGATACCACATATTTTAACAGAGTTTCTTCAAAATTAACAAAACATCTTAAATTTCAACTAGAAACACCTGTGGCAAAAATGTTTTAGATCGGCTCAGATTTATATATAGCTCCCACACAAATTTCGCTCCTAATTCGACTTTTTCCCCTCTAGAAACCATATATTTTATCAGATTGTCTTCAAATTTGGCAAAACATATTATATTTAAACTAGGAAGACCTGTGGTGAAAATAGGTCATATCGGTTCACATTTATATATAGCTCTCATACAAATTTCGCTCCCGGCTTGATTTTCCGCCCCAGAAACCACATATTTTCACCGAATTTCTTCAAATTGAGCATAACACGTTATACTTGAACTGGAAGAATCTATTCTGCAAATTGGGTCAGGTCATATTAGCCTATGATTAGGAAACACACAAAAATTGAATTGTATTCGGATAGAAAGTGGAGTATATCATATAGTCGGCCCCGCCCGACTTTAGTCTTTCTTACTTGTTTCGTTTGCATTTTTTGTCTGTAATTAATATTTGATTTGAACTGAATTGTCCAAAATACATTAACAGTGTTAAAAATTAGGAGTATAACCCCGTTTTTCCTTCTACCATCAAATAAATTCTCATACTTATCGCCATCAACACGCCAACATCAGAGAGTTCTTCAATTATTTATTTTTCATGTTATTTATTGAATTTTCTAATAAGTTGAAGTTTTCAGCAGTTATATTCGAAATATACTACTTGCGGTTTGTTGCACCCATTGTCGTAGCAATACCAAATACGGTATTACCTTCGAGAAACTCCAAAGTATAGGTGAAATTTAAGAGCGGCGTATATGGTGGAAGATCTTCACCACGTACCGAGAAGTTATCCATTTTGTATAGAACATTCTGCAGATGCAAACATCCGTCAATATGGGAACTTACTATTATCCGAACTTACTTACCTCCTTGAAAGGACACGAAAGTGGTATGTTGCTAGATCGCTTCAGTTCGTTCAATAGCCCATGGAGTAGTCGATTCTGCAGTGGCTGAGCCAATGAATCGCAAACATTCAATTTGACATTGACAAAAGTATAGGAACTCTTTGAATTCTGCGGTCGTATTTGAATACTTATGCGAACATGGAAATTCTTTTCCATTTTCCGATCGAACATTACACGTTGGCTGAGCACATACTCAGCGTTGGAGCTGGTCTTCTGGATCTCACAATCGAAGCGTTTCAAGCGTGTGGTCAGATTTGTACAGGTAAAATTAAAGATCTCCAATTTGAAGCGACGTCTGTTGGACTGGAAAGTTGAATTGAATGTTTGTCTCAAATGGATGGATGATTTGCATGATTTTCAACATACCTCAATCGTTGTTGGATACAGCAGCAGAATAGCAAGAACTATTACAAATTTATACAACATTGTCGTAGACTGAGCTAAATCGAGTAACTGAATATGCTCGTGTGCCGTGCCGACCTCTATTGTTGTATAAACATATGCTACTCACTTTACTAGCTCTTCAATTGATTATTATGTATGTAATTTAATTGCTCTAAACCATTAGAATGAATGGACATCTAGATAAGATTGGGAATTAAGTTTATATTTCGTTACTTTATGCCAACAAAATTTAAAAAAATCTATGATTTAAGGACCACTCTCCATTAGGGCATTATGCCTTTCTGCATTTGTTTGTAACACCCAAAAGACTGAGAGACCCATCGTTTATTAAAATCATCGACTTGGAATCATTCTCTGAATGGAATTAACCGAAGTCCGTCTGTCCAGTCAGAAAGTAAGCACTTGACTCACCAATGTGATAATACGGGCATTTACGGAGCAAACCTGCGCGACTCTCGAATGAAATGAGCCCTTGTGAAGGCAAACAATTGGTGAATAATCTTATGAGACATTGTCGCGTAATATAACCGCAAACATGACCAAAAGTGGATGTTTAACATATCCCAGCTAGTTTTCCCAAAACCTCAAAAACTTTGCATTGCTGAAAAACAAAATCATTTTGAAAAACAATTATAATTTCTGAACCAATGGTCACCCGATTCTGAAATTTTGATATATTGTAGAGAATAAAATAAGTCAAAATATATTAAAAAATTAAAGGTATTTTTTCAGAATATTGAAGGATTAAAGATACTTTTAATTATTGGTGTTCTTGATTTACAAGGGTTTATTACTTTTCTTTTTTTGTATCCATAAAGAGGAGATTCAGATAATAACAATATCGTTAAAATCTGAAGACGGGTCCATAAGTAATTATATTACACTGCCCAACAGCATTTTTGGAACAGATTGGCAATAATAATAAACACTGTGCCACAATCCAAAAACTCTGGGAAGTGATAGCATTTTTTGGTAGGTATTATCGAGTTGAACAGGAATCTGTATTCGAAACTAGCCAGACACCACTTACAAGCCTGTAACATAGTTGGTTATCAACCGGTTTTAACTTTCTCTCCGGATTTGAAAAGAAGAAACCTGGAACTTTCGATAGATATATAGCTTAATTAAGAAAACTTATGAAAGCAATTTTTAACCATTTTTCAATGTAGGCAAAAACATTATTTTGTTAGGATCGGACAATAATTGCGACCGGATATGGCTAAATCAATTCAAAAAGGGATTCTAAGTCGAAGGAGCATTATACTTAGCGAAACAAGTAAAAACGGAAATAAGTTCGGCCGGGCCGAAATTCTTTGTGTTCTTCCTCCAGATGCAAATTTCTTTTAGTGAAGAATGCATTAGTTAGATGCGATTAATGGCCTAGTTGAATTATTTTGACGATGGACCTACCCGGAAGGGCCTCTCGAAAATTACCAATTTATCAATGCAAAACAAGCATTTTTGCAAAATTCTTAAATCGCAAATCAACGGCTAGAAAATGTTTGGATATTTTTTAAAGTTGTTATTATTACAGGCAATGAAAAATCGATTTAGAACCACTTTACGAAGTCGCACAAAAGGTAATCTTCAACAATATATTATAACATCGAGTTTTGGTTGGCGCAGAATGAGATGCAGGGTATCACGTGGTCGACACCGCCCTACATCCAAAATTACTTAGTGGTTCTACTTTAAAAGCTTGTATCGGCAAAGTTAGTCATCATGACATAATCAAAACCGAAACTACTCAAATGTGAGTGTGTTTCCATTTCCGGTCTACCGTTGTTACCGTGTTGCCATGCATTAGTCAGCAGTCAATTTTAAATATAAAACAATTTCAATTTAAACACTAATCATTGAAGCATGACAGTACTATTGCAATTTTTTTGTTTTTAATCCATGAACTTTGCTCTGCACTGAAATAATTACCCTAAGTCTTTTTTATACACTCCACGAGAGTATTATGTCTTTGTGCATTTGTTTGTAACACCCAAAAGGAAACGAGATATACCCATTGTTAATTATACCGATCGTCTTAGAATCACTTTCTGAGTCGATTTAGCAATGTCCGTCCGTCTGTCTGTCTGTCTGTCTGTCTGTCTGTCTGTCTGTCTGTCTGTCTGTCTGTCCGTCCATCTATTCTTGTAATCACGATACAGGTCGCAATTGTAGACAGAACCAAATGAAACTTTGCAGAACGATGTTTTTCGGGATAAGGACGAACGCTATTTAATTTGAAGAAAATCGGTTCAGATTTAGGTATAGCCCCCATACGAATTTCACTCCCGATTTGACTCTTTTCACTCTAGATACCACATATTACAACAGATTTTCTTTAAAATTGGCAAAACATCTTATATTGTAACTAGAAATACCTGTGGTAAAAATGTGTTAGATCGGTTCAGATTTATATATAGCTCCCATACAAATTTCTCTCCCGATTTGACTTTTTCCGCTCTAGAGACCACATAATGTATCAGATTGTCTTCAGATTTGGTAAAACATCTTATATTTCCACTAGAAACTCCCATGGTGAATATCGGACAGATCGGTTCAGATTTATATATAGCTCCCATACAAATTTCGCCCCCGATTTGACTTTTTCCGCTCTAGAAACCACATAATGTATCAGATTGGCTTCAGATTTGGTAAAACATCTTATATTTCCACTAGAAACACCCATGGTGAATATCGGTCAGATCGGTTCAGATTTATATATAGCTCCCATACAAATTTCGCTCCCGATTTGACTTTTTCCGCTCTAGAAACCACATATTGTATCAGATTGTCTTCAGATTTGGCAAAACATCTTATATTTAAACTAAGAACATCTACGGTGAAAATAGGTCAAATCGGTTCAGATTTAGATATAGCCCTCATACAAATGTCGTTCCCGATTTTACATTTTCTTCTGTAGAAACCACATATTGTACTCGATTTTCTTTAAATTTGGCACAACATCTTATAATCTTACTAGAAACACCTATGCAGAAATTGGGTAAGATCGGTTCAGATTTAGATATAGCCCCCATATAAATGTCGCTCCCGATTTGACTTTTTCCGCTTTAAATGCCACATATTCTAATCGATTTTCTTTAAATTTGGCACAACATCTTATAATCTAACTAGAAACACCTGTGGCTAAAGCGGGCTAGATCGGTTCAGTTTTAGATATAGGCCCCATACAAATGTCGCTCCCGATTTGAATTTTGCGCTCTAAAAACCATATATTGTAAAATTAAAAAATCTTTAAATTTGGGACAACATCTTATAATCCAACTAGAAACACTATGCAGAAATTGGGTAAGATGGGTTCAGATTTAGATATAGCCCCCATACAAATGTCGCTCCCGATTTGACATTTTCCGCTCTAGAAACCACATATTGTACCCGATTTTCTTTAAATTTCGCACAACATCTTATAATCTAACTAAACAAAACTATGGTGAAAGTGGGTAAGATCGGTTCAGATTTAAATATAGCCCAAATTCAAATGTTGCTCCCATAAGTTTAACCGATTTTGGCAAAACTATACATTTTATATTTCACCTATTTCGTTCCAGATTTCAATATATCCTCATACAAATGTCCTTTCCGATTTAATATTTTTTGTCAAACACATACATTTACAGGATACAAAAAACCTTCCAGTTTTCACTTTTTCACCGAATTGAATTGTATTCGGATTGAAAGTGGAGTGTATCATAGAGTCGGCCCCGCCCGACTTTAGCCTTTCCTTACTGGTTTTCTTTGCAATTTTCTGGACAATTACAGACAGATTCCTCGATCTTTAAATAACAGCGTATATATCGTTCGAAAGGCCTATGTTTCTTTTTTAAATCCGACAATAAACTGAAAATCGGTTTGTAATCAACATACAGGCCTTTCAGTGCGCAAAACCGGTTTTATACCCGTCAGATTTTGTGTATCTGAGGAATTTCACACACAGATTTCTGTTTTACTCGACAACAAATACAAGAAACAAAGTATCATTTGTCATGACTTTAGGACTGTCGCACAGTTTTATCTGCTGCGTCTAATCAAATGGACGTTAGGAGCATGAGTATTTTTGATGTTGTCTTGCAAATGGGGTAAGAATACCCTTAGACCCGACAGGAGAAAAGAATTGTGGATGTACTAGTTAGTTTCCCGCCAAATTTTTGTCACACCAAAATGTAATCGAGCTACATCCACCTTAAACCGATCGGGTTATAATCACCAGCTGAGTTGATTTAAAGATGTACGTCTGTCCGTCTGCTGTCCATCTACAGTTTGTTCGAAAATTACATGTCACAATTGTTGCCCGATTGCCATGAAATTTGGCAGAAATAAATTTTTGTGCCAAGTACCATCGCAATTGAATTTGGAGGAAGTCGGTTCAGATGTAGATATAGCCTCCAACAAATATTCCTCAAATTTACACTATTATTGTTCTAGAATGCACATTTCACATTGGATATTGACAACATTTTCAGGGTCATATTGAATTTGAACTAGAAAAGGCTAACGTAAAAGTGGACTGCATGGGTATATGTGTTGATATAAACCCCACACAAATGTACCTCCGATTTACACTATTACTGCTCTAAAATGCACAGTTTACATCGGATCTTAATCAAATTTCCCACAACATGTTATAATATGAAAGTCAACTATATGGGTCCATGTTTTGGTATACCCCCTACACAAATGGTCCCCAGTTTACACTGTTATCGCCCACGTCTTAAATCGGATCCTGATCAAATTTTGCAGATCATGTGCTATTTCAGCTAAGAATACCTACTGTGAAAGTGATCTATATGGGTCCACTTTTTTTATAGTCCCCTGTATCAAATTTATGAAAGCTTTAATTTACGTAGGGTGAATTGTGTGGTAGGTACCAGAAGAGGCGTGACAAACTTATCCATATTTTGTACGCTCTATGCGATTATAAAAATTTTGTCAAATATCAAAATATACCTGATTCCGAAAATCCGTGCGGAAGTTATAACATAAGAATATGGCACATTTGTGTGGGAGATACCGGAAAGGACGTGTCAAGTTCGAAAATCTTCGAACTTAAACTAAGTTTTTACTTATTTCCCGGACTGGTCCTTAAAATGAAACAAGTAAGGAAAGACTAACGTCGATCGAGGCCGACTATATGATTCCCTCCTCTTTCAACCCCATTACAACTCGAGTCGGTTGAAAATGTGAAATTAGTAAGATTTTTGTATGGGTGGTTTTTAGAGTAAAAAATCAAATAGGGAAGGACATTTGTATCGGGACTATATCAAAACGTGGAACGATTTGACATCACCATAAGTGCTTACATTTGAAATATTAAATGCTTGCAAAATTTTAAGAAAATCGGGAGCGACATTTGTATGGAATTTATATTTAAATCTGAACTGATCTGACCCACAATATGTGCTTCTAGTTAAAATATAAGAAAAAATGTGATTTCTAGAGCAGAAAAATCGGGAGCGCCATTTTATGGGAGTTATATCTACATCTGAACCGATATGACACATTTTCAACATAGATTTTGCTAGTTTAAATATAACATCTTGAATAAAATCGGTTAAAATATGTGGTATGAAAACCAAATTTTAAGAAAATTGGTCAAAATATGAGCCAATCTATCATAGTCTATTTTTCTATTTAGGTTATATATAAATCTTAACCGACCTGATTCACTTTCTACACATATGTTTCTATTTGAAATTTAACGTACTGTACTAAATTTGAATCAAATCGCATAAAATATCTTTGTTTTAAAGAAAAAATCAAATCTGGAACGATTATTGTGTGGGAGATATATATGAAACTGTGATGATCTGACCTATTTTAACAATATTTGTTTTTACTTGAAAAATAAGGTGTTTTGCCCAATTTAAAAACAAGTAAGGAAAGTAAGTAAGGCTAAAGTCGGGCGGTGCCGACTCTGTGATACACTCCGCTTTCTATCCGAATACAATTTAATTCGGTGAAAAAGTGAAAACGGGAAGAATTTTTGTATCCTGTAAATGTATGTGTTTGACAAAAAAATGTTAAATCGGAAAGGACATTTGTATGGGGGTATATTGAAATCTGGAACGAAATATAATATGTATAGTTTGGCCAACATTTGGGAGCAACATTTGTATTTGGGCTATATCTAAATCTCAACCAATCTTACCCAATTTCTGCATATGTGTTTTTAGTTGGATTATAAGATGTTGTGCCAAATTTAAAGAAAATCGAGTACAATATGGGGTTTCTAGAGCGGAACATGTCAAATTGGGAGCGAGATTTGTATGGGTGATATATCTGTATCTGAACCGATCTTACCCAATTTCTGCATAGATATTTCTAGTTGGATTATAAGATGTTGTGCCAAATTTAAAGAAAATCGAGTACAATATGGGGTTTCTAGAGCGGAAAATGTCAAATCGGGAGCGAAATTTGTATGGGGGCTATATCTAAATCTGAACCGATCTTACCTAATTTCAGCATAGCTGTTGCTAGTTGGATTATAAGATGTTGTGCCAAATTTAAAGAAAATCGAGTACAATATGGGGTTTCTAGAACGGAAAATGTCAAATCGGGAGCGAGATTTGTATGGGGGATATATCTGTATCTGAACCGATCTTACCCAATTTCTGCATGGGTATTTCTAGTTGGATTATAAGATGTTGTGTGAAATTTAAAGAAAGTCGGGTACAATATGTCGTTTCTAGAGCGGAAAATGTCAAATCGGGAGCGACATTTGTATGGGGGCTGTATCTAAATCTGAACCTATTTGCCTGAAATAAAATAGCGTTCGTCCTTGAACCACAAAACTTATTTATGCCAATTTTTGTTAAGATCGGACTATAATTGCGACCTGTAATTTGATTACAACAATAGATGGACATACAGACGGACATTGCTAAATCGACTCAGAAAGTGATTCTAAGTCGATCGGTATAATTAACAATGGGTCTATCTCGCTTCCTTTTGGGTGTTACAAACAAATGCGCAAAGCCATAATACTCATGTGGAGTGTATAATAAATCTAAACCGGTCTCCACAGCTGTTTCTCATTGAAATATAAGGTGTTGTACCAAATTTTGAGAAAATTCCTTCAAATATGTGTCTTTAGAGCGGATAAACAAATCGGGAGTAACATTTGCATGGGAGCTATATATACATCTAAGCCGAGCTGACACTTTCACAGCTGTTTCTAATTGCTGTGCCAAGTTTGGAGAAAATCCGTTCAAATATGTCGTTAGAGCGGAATAAACAAGATCGGAAGTGACATTTTTATGGGAGCTATATATAAATCTGAACCAATTTTCACTACTGATCTTTTTACTTGAAATATAGAGTGTTGTGTCAAATTTGAAGAAAATCGGTTAAAATATGTGGATTTTAAAGCAGAAGAGGCCAAATCGGGAGTGATATTTCTAAAGGAGATATATATAAATATGAACCGGTCGGACTCATTTT